>JAQNCA010055858.1:0-11469 GCA_029783725.1 Acanthurus tractus | reverse complement strand
ACTGAGTCCAGTTGACTTCGATTTATTTTCCTAGAATAACTATGACCTGGATGAATGAGAACATTCACAGATATGTAGTATTGAAGTATCAGTTCATGTGACATCCCTAGCCCCAGCCAGATTAGAACCAAAAGTTCAATTTAACAGGCAGCAGAGGACAGTTTATAAAGTTTTAGGGAAAACCAACCTGTTAAGTTCACCTACAACTTTCATTCTCAGTTGTGCTGGGGTGAAAAGCTAGCAGTTTTCACTGCATTGGTTGCATTGCATTTTGTTTCCAGGTTATGACACCTTATTTGTTTATGGCTTGTCATGACCTTTTTCCTACTTTCACTACTGCTTCCACTAAAAATCCATGACCTTAAAGGCTTCTCATGGTATTGTCCCATAAAGTTTGAGTGTGCACATCTCTGAGACCTGGGGAATGTGTCAGGAAGGGTGCCATATTGTGCTCTCCAAGAGGGATTACATCATTCTAAGCACAAGGCTCAGAGGACTGTGAAAATGGTGAATTTAACTTCACATGGCTGAAGGGGCGCTCACTTAGGAAAACACTGCACCGACTGTTTGTTAGACTATGGGATATGAGTGTATCACATAGTCTAACAAAAACATTTTAAAACAACCTTCATTTAAAATTTAATTGAATTAATTACAAAATAAGATTTTATAAATCATGCAAATTTTAATCTAGAAAAGTTATGTAACATGTATGCCATAAAATCTCAAATAATACACCAGATGACATCCATATAATTGAGGCAAATAGTATTATTTTCACTATTTGAAAAAATGGGTTTTTTTGCCGTTAGACAACTTCTGCTAAATGAAAGAGTAGTTTTTCACTCATCTTGGTCTGTCTTATGTCATGTATCACAACCGGTTCTGTAGAACCTATTCTCTGCTCTTGTAGTATTCATTTTAAATTCACTTTAAATACTGCAACTGGGGGAGGAGAGGTTGAAACACAGAGAGGAGGAAGGAAGCAGATAAATGAGGAGTTGGAAGGGAGATGAAGTAAACTATATGGGGGCAATGAGTTCAGTCTGTGTGTGTGTGTGGCTCCTCAGTCATTCCTTAGCACAAAACGCTACCTTCAGGAGCAGGTCTTCTTGTTATGAATTTGCCATTAATGTCATAGATAGAAAATCATGCTTGTTAAGGTTTAATACACTATTGTGTCTGTTGAAGTATCTGTTTTTTTCAGTACTTCAAGGCAACACTTGAAACTTGATGCAGCATTTCAGCATTTAGACACCATACACTTGCAGTCATAGACCAGATAATCATTCTTTTTAATGCAATGGTAGACAGTTTTGATGTTTTGCTAAAACTTTACCCTGAAACTTTTTGTTTTTTAAAAGGGACAGATATAGCTGGGTCAAAAGAATCACCATTTAAATTAGGTAAGACTATTACATTTAAATTGTGAATCAGTTTTTGGTAATCCACCTATTAGTATCTTTCTTCAATAATTAATAATCTGATAGCATTATTACAATGTGATCATCATCTTTAAGATGTATTTTTATTTTGATATGTCAATATACAGGCACAAGCACATTAAAGTGATGTTGTCATAAGCTAAAATATTAAAGGAGCAAGATAGGCATCTCACAAAAGTGGGCAAAGTATCTGCTCTGTTTTATGTAATGTTAAGCTGAAAAAAGTACATGCAAGCTAAAATGACTGTGTGGTGATCTATGGGACCCAGGGCCTTTAATCAGTGACAAAAGAAAAAAAGGGCAAAAGGCAATAAAGCAAATGTTATTTGTTAAGCTTTAAACAAGTTCTGGGCTGTATACCAATTCATAACCAATACCGGTATTTATTTTCAGCATTATGTGAATTTTTCATAAACCAGAGTGTCAGTAAATAGCTGAAACAATGCTTTGAATGTGACAAAGGGCCTTTGTGTGGTGTACCCTATTGAGAGGGGACCCTTTTCACTTTTGCACAACTGAGAGGCATGCTGGAGTATAGTACTTCTGCCACAGCTGTGCTTGCGGTAGCAGTAAAAGAAGGTGGATGCGGATAGAGTGCTGTTTGTAATACGACAAGAGCTCACCTATGATGCATGCACAAGTACACAAGCATGGTTAACATGGTTGTGTTATATTGTGGTTATTGTCCTCCATACTCGTTATAATAATGGACTGATGTGTTTTTTTATCATCTCTCTTGCTTGGCATACATGTCAGTGATGATCGAATCTTGAGGTGCTCAAAAAAGCGTATATGAATTTTAACCACGTTATGTAAGCCGCAAATATTCTATCTCTATTCTGTTGGAGAAAAAACTCCCAGTGCCATGTTTTGCTTTACTCCAGCAGTATTACACTCATAGATGGACGTATCGAATAAATAGAAAATGGAGATGGAGCTAATGACACTCAAGAAAAACTTGTGAAGAGGGGAGCTATGACTTTTGAGGTTTTCCAGATTTAAAAAATCTAAGTCCACTTGCTTCTAGGCTGATAGCTGCTAGACTGATTCATACAATGAAAAATGCCCTAGGGTTAAGCACATACCCATGGCAATCAAAAAACCAAAGACCACTTCAGGTGGACTGCCAAAAGTTTCACTTGAAAAAATTGGCTAAGAATATTTCTCATCTGCACTTAGATCACAATAGCATATTTGGGTTGCTCCTTAATTTGACCCCCTAAACAAGCTCAAAACTCACCAAATTTGGCACGAACATCAGGACTGGCTAATAATTTCATAAAATGGAAAAACTGACCCCCTCAGTACAAAAATGCGCTCTGTAGCGCCACCCAAGTGTAGAAGCATGCCCACTGCAGCACAGAAAATTGGCAACTGCTGCCCACAGGAATGTCGTAGAGCAGGGGTGTCCAAAGTTTTTTTAATGAGGGCCAGATACAGAAAAATAAGCAAAGGCCGGGCCACACACTAGAGGTGACATATTAACACATGAATAGTGTGTGTATTTTTAACTCTATAATGTGAAAGCCTATAATGTGAAAAACATTGAACTCAGTGGGAGCAGTGATGCTGTCCTTTGGATTGAAGGATGGCTGAAATGTCAGGAGAAAGTTTGATGGTTGAGACACAAAGGACTTCACAGAGATGGCTATCAGTCATTCAAGTTCTCAGTCTGCTTTTGTTCTTATTTAACAGAGAAAATGTTTGTTCACATATGTATGTTGAGCCGAACAGGCTCAACATTCTTTTTGCGTGGCGTCTCATCAGAGGAAACTTGGCATTATCCAAACTCTGATAGAAGTCAGGGAGGGAGAGAAGCTGATGTTGACTCTTCAGAGAATCATTACATTGCATTTCAATCAGTTCTAACTGCAGACTCTCTTCCACTTCTTCTGCATCCACCATGAAGGGGGTTGAGAACAGCTTGATTTGTTTTTCAATGACAGAGTAATCTTGGAAACGCTGGTTGAATTCTGTCGTGAGAGATGCAATCACAGACACAAATTTCTCCTTTTTAGCAGAAAGGTCGGCCTTTGGAAAAGCAGACTTGATTTCAGACAGCGCGGGGAAGTGTGCAACATTAAAGGTTCCTAGTTGTGTCTTAAACAGGCGGAGCTTTACAAAGAAGGTTTTCATGTGCGCATACAGGTGTGGCACCAGCTGTTCTTTGCCTTGCAGGTTCTTGTTCAGTGTGTTCAGATGATGAGTAAGATCAACAAAAAATGCCAGGTCGGCCAGCCACAGAGGGTCACGCAGTTCATGAAGAGGTCGGCCCTTCTCTTTCAAAAACTGGTCGATTTCAGATCTCAGCGAATATAACCGCTGCAGCACAGAGCCGCGGCTGAACCAACGCACATCAGAGTGGTAGAGCACATCCCCGTATTCAGCATCCACATCAGATAGGAAAGCTTGAAATTCTCTGTGGTACCGTCCTCTAGCTCGAATTATGTTGACAGTTTTTACAACAGCGTTCATCACATCACCAAGCTGGACAGTCTTTGCACACAATGCTTCTTGGTGGATTATACAGTGCATTTTAACAGCCTCACCTCGGCTATCTTTTACCTTAGTGCACACCATCGATGCCATTCCTTTGTGCTTGCCGGTCATGGCCGGAGCTCCATCCGTTGTTACTCTTCAGAGCGTGTCCCATTTAAGCCCCATATTTTCAACTGCCTCTGACACAGCTTCAAAAATACCTCTGCCCGTCATTGTGCCTTTTAAGCTCATCATATGAAGCAGCTCCTCTGTACAGCAAAAATTATCATCTACTCCCCGCAAAAAAATTAACAGTCTGTGGCATCTGTACTCTCATCGCATGCTATGGAGTAAAAATCAAAACCACAAGCTTTGTCTCTCAGCTGAAGTTTTAAGTTAGCTGACAAGTCCTTAATTATCCCCACCACTGTATTTCTGGATAAGCTCACGTTGTTGAAATTCTGTACTTTTTCCGGGCACATTGTTTCTGTGACTTTGATGAGGCACTGCTTTATGAAATCACCGTCTGAGAACGGTTTGCCGTGCTGGGCAATAAGTTTAGCAATTTCATAGCTTGCTGTTGTGGCGTTTTCCTGTATTTTGTTAGCACTAAAAAAACACTGTTGTTGAGCTTGCAAGCAAGCTGTCATTTGCTTGACTTTGTGTTCTTTCGGCACCGGTGTATGATGTGTAGCTCTGATGTTTGGTCTCGTAGTGCTGACAGACATTATACTCCTCCATCACAGAAACAGCTTCATTACAAATCAAACATACACACTTTCCGTTGACTTCTCTGAAGAAATATTAATTTTTTCCACCGTGTTTGAAATCTTCTTCACTCACTTGCTATTTTGAGTTTCTTCGGTGCTGCCATTTCTGGTGCCTCGCGGTAAAAGTTTTTATTTGCTTAATTTTGTTTCGTGGAGAAGAACCGTTTCAGTGGCTGGGTTCATCTAGTGTTGAAACTGAGAAATGCACCGGAGTTGAGCTCAAGTGTCTTGCGCGGGCCAATAAAAACTGGCCACAGTTGGCCCACGGGCCGTAGTTTTGACACCCCTGTCGTAGAGAGACGGGACAAACGCCGAATGAGAGTTCTCATCAAGACCTACTGACACCCCTAGGCTAAAATCAACAGGCTCTTGGCTATTTGCATTTGAAAGTGCTAATAAAAAACATTTTCTTCTCAAAAAGCGTAAATGGTAGCACCTTGAAAAGCTAATAGATGACAGAGGACACAATGCTTATCAAAAGTTATTAGGAACGGTTGTAATAACTTGAATCGTTTGGATTTTAGAAGCCTTCAAAGTTGGAGGGCCTCTCTATGTCTTCCCATTGAAGTCAATGGGGCAAAAACACACATATGTCAAACTCAGGCCCCTACAGTCTAAAGTATAAGTCTGACTGCTTTCAAACCTATGCCAATGGAAAGAGGACGAAAAAACCTTCTTGAATATGATATTTTTTTAAGATTTGATCAAGTTTGTGGTACTTTTCAGGAGGTTTTCTACAGTGTGCTCCTACTCTCTGTCTCCTTATTCCCCCCTCCCCCCACTCTTGCGCACGCACGCACACACACACCCTCACACACATAAGCACACACACACACACACACACACACACACACAGAACGAAAGCCTGAGGAGAAGCTGAAAAACTCTCAAACTAAAACTGTATAAACTCAGAAACGGTACAAGATAGGAACACCAGGTCAATACAAGATGTCTGTAGCTAAAACTATGTAGGCCCAGTCGAAGTTTGCGCTGTCCATTGAAATAAACTCACATTTATCTGCATCTGGCTGCAGTTAATTCTTAAAAGCTATTCCCAGCATACATGTTAATCAAACTTTTAGTAGGGCACTTGAACTCAAATGAATATGGATCTGCCATTTGAAAGGAATAGACATTTACAGCTTGTATGTAGACACTTCACACGCTTAAGCACCTGACAATACACATCAGTGAAACTATGACTAGCTCATTTGGGTTATGCTTCTGACATTTTGAAAGCAAAATCTCACACCAGTTTCCAATAGGTTGTTCCTTTTCAAGGAACTTCAGCGAATCTCAATGAACGTTCTTTTGGATGTCACTGGTGTGAGCAACGCAAACACATCTCACCCTATGTAAAACTCTTATGCTCACAGTTGACATGTCAATCACACTTTAGACCACACTACATGGATCATGATCATAGAGACTCTAAATTTTAAGCACACTTTTGAAATAAAAGCACATTAAAAAAATGACTTTAAAACCCTTTCAGTTGTTTTCTTCATCATTTCTCCAAACTTAACTGAGTGAGCTACAGGGATAGATCACATAACCACATTTCAAGTACAAGCCCATGAGAGGAACAAAGCACATATACCATATTTGGTGAAAGATTTGATCAAGTTTGTGGTACTTTTCAGGGGGTTTTCCTTATTTCTGTGCTCTCCTCTGTTCTGCCCCATTCTGCCGGTCATGTGACAAGCTCTCTGGCCACAAGGTGGTGGCAAAGCATCACTCTCTAAGCTTCAAGCACTGTTAAAGAGTGATCCTCTTACTGTGATAACTATTTTTGTTTTCCCCTCTGTTGCTGTGCAGACCGTGTAGATGTTAGACAAACAGATTTGATATTGATTACAAGTGTTCTGAATTACATTTATCCTAATACATCACTTTGTGACAAGACATTACAGATGTCAATAGATGACTGTAATTATATGACCAATGTAAGAACACATATGAGCAGATAAAATGGTTTGAATGTTTTTATTTCTAAAAAGCTTCTAAGAAAGAAGTCAATGATTGTATTGTGAAAATGAACCTATGAAATTGTACACTGGCATAGAGCGACATTGCATCACAATTACTGGAACTAAATTAAAATTAAAAACCAAGTAACAGACCGACAGATTACAGTGACAAAAGCTGCCATCATCCATGCTAGGAAATACATGAGGAAACATTGTCTTTTTCATATACATGTTTCCATTTTTAATCAATGTCATGTCATTTTTGAATAGAGGGAACTTTGATTTAGCACGTTTGAGCTTAGTTGAATTCCTGCTTTCCACTTTCACACAGCGAGTGCAGTTATGTGCTGGCCTGCCTGCATGAGAGAGAGAAGGCACATTCTACGCTTGGGTTGCGGTGTGGACCGAGGGCAAGTGGTCGACTGTGTCTGGGGCGAGTTGGCGCTGACGGGCGATGGCGGGGTGCGAGGGCCCGTCCAACGCTGCTTGCAGCTTTAATTTATTCTTTCAAATGAAAAATTTAAATATAAATTCTGCATTTACAAAATTTTACTTAAATAAAATAAAGTGCAGTAAACAAAACATGCTTAAACATCTAAAGTGACAAAGAGTTTCAGGAGTAGCATCTAACAGAAAGAGCTCAACCTTTCATTTGCAAATCAAAAAAATCAGAATCAAAAAGTCTAGTTCAGCAGCCTGTCTCCTGGGCCAGCTCTGGACCCCCATGATAGCACAAGGGGAAAAAAACTATTTACAGAGAAAAAAATCCTGATACCGTGGTCAGAAATACATGACAGGTACTACATTAAAACATTGAAATTAAAATAGAAAACACATGGTGCTCTTAAAAATGAATAATACAAGCAGATAAAATGGCCTTGAAACTGGACAGGTTTCAAATTATGTACAACAAAATCAATATACAATACCTGTGGCTGATCTTTCCCTGGGGAGGAACTCGGTGCAGCAATTATGCTGGCCTCCTTTTTCTGCAAAGAATAAACCATTATTAATACAGATAAGAAAAACAAAACAATGACACTGCAGCAGCAAAGTAAAATTAGCATAATACCCGTTCCTCCATGGTAATCTTGGTGATGAGATTTTCATAGATTCTGTTGCAGCAGGTGTTGTCCACATGGGGAAGGGACTTGAATCTCGGGTCAAGAGTTGTACATTTGTTGAGGAAGTCTTAAGTGTCCATGTCTGGGTATCTGCCATTCAGGTTCTCCCTTATGGTTACCTTTATGTCCCTCACAGTTGGACTTTTTAAATGACGCCGATATCGTAGTTTGCACCAGTAATGTTCAAACTCAGGTGGTATTGCTTTAGATGCGTTAGCATGTTGGATGTGTTTCCGAGTACATACCGGACTGCTGTTCTGCAGTGTCAGCACACTGCGTTTGACTTCTCCACCCTCTTATTTCCATCTTCGAATTTTATAGTGAAACCAAAGTGTTCCCTATGGGGGACTTGAGGTTTGTGGGTGCTTCCTCTAGCTCGCCAGGCTCACTTGCCATATTGTGAGTGAAACACAAGCTGCTCAAGGTGGAGGTGGAACTTCACTGGCAGGTAACTCAATTATGTCCCGAGCCCTGCTAGGCAGGGAAGGGCCCTATTGTATCTGTACTGTTTCCTTTTCTTCTTTTTTAAGGCCCGAGCCCTGCCAGGCAGGGGAGGGCCCAATTGTTTTTGTACTGTTTTTTTTTTCTTCATTCTTATTATTAGAGCCCGAGCCCTGCCAGGACAGGGCCCTATTGTATCTGTACTGTTTCTTCTTATTATTATTACGTCTCTAAAACCTTCATTTGACCTCCCAAACATGCTCAAAAACTCACAAAATTTTGCACGCACACCAGGACTGGCAAAAATTTGATAAAATGGAAAAACTGAACCTCTCAGTGCAAAAATGTGCTCTCTAGCGCCACCTAGGCATACTTGTTGGTAATTGTAGTACTCATCAAGACCTAAAAATCACGCACTGATGCCCCAAGGCTAAAATCAACAGGAACTCAGCCATTTGCACTTGAAAATACAATTTACGGCTAAAATTTCACTTTGAAAAAAATATATCTCCTCCAAGGGCGTAAATGGTATCAGCTTCAAAAGCTAATAGATAACTGAGGATACAGCGCTGAAAAAAATGACTTTGTAGTTTGTTTTTTTTTCCAAATTGTTTGGATTTTAGAAGCCTTCAAAGTTGGAGTGGCACATGCTCTTCCTCTGTGTCCTCCAATTCACTTCAACGGGAAAGAAAGGCACTTGTGTTAAACTGAGGCCCCTACAGTCTAAAGTAGAATTCTGACTGCTTTCACACCTATACCAGTGGAAAGAAAAAAAAAAATCCTCTAGAATATCATAATTTGTGTAATTTTCAATCAAGTGTGTGGTACTTTTCAGGAAGTTTTCTAAAATGTTTTCCCCATTTCTCTGCTCTGCTCCACTCTGTCATGTGACTCACTATGAGCAGGGGAGCACTCTGTATTAGACATTCATTATAAAACCTGAGAGGGAGCAGACAAAACTCTAAAACTAAAACTGGGATAACTCAGAAACAGTACAAGATAGCAAAAACATGCAAATACAAGATTAAGAGATCAGAGGCTTGTGACTCAATCAAAATTTGAATGAAGTCTGTGGCTAAAACTATGCTGGCCCAGTCAAAGCTCAAACAGGTGTGAGTTTGATTGCTTTCTTAATTGGATTGAATGAGAGGAAAAGCTGCTGAGAGCAGCCCCCTGCTTGTTGTGTACAGTCACAGCAGGGAGGGATGACGGTCTCTCCCCTTGTAATACTTATGATCTTAACGTGTTTCCTGGTGTCTTCACACAGCGCCATAAGAGGCATAGCAAGAGACAAAACCTTTAAAAGTAAATACTATACGACATACAGTGAAAAAGAGAGAGAGAGACTGAGAGCGTGCGCGAGAGAGAGAGCGAGCAATCCAGTTGATGAGAGAGACTTGCTGCTCCTTGTGTTTCAACCATTGACTGTATAAAACACTGGACAAACCCTCCGTGACGTCACCCATTGGTTTCTGCGTGAGCCAGAGTGAAACCTCAGAAATCTCGTCCTGGGCGCAGCCATCAGCCTGCGCGTGACTCCGCCAAGAGCCCGCCTAAACGACAAACAACCAAATATGGGAAGAGAGGCTGAATTTTAAGCTTAAATATAAAATAAACAAATGAGCTAGAAAAAAATTCTGTCACTGCTTGCTCTGTAACGCCAGCACTACCAAACAACCTGGTGATGTCACAGGTTACAGTGGTGAAAGATAACGACATCCATGCTAGGAAATACATAAGGGGAACATTGTTTTTTACTTTTATATTAGACATACAGTTTGTGGTACTGTAAAGCAAGTTTTCTAGAATGTTTTCCTGACTTTTCTGCCCTTCTACACTCTGCATGTCATTTCATTCATCCTTTAACTAAAGCTTAAAAGTGATGCTAGGATTATGTTTTCTTGGAATGAATCAAATATATAGAGCTTTTGATCAGCGCTGTCCTACTTTGGTGATCATCTTACTCTAACTATCTTTGTTTTCCCTTCGGTTGCTGCGCAGTCTGTGTGCATGTTAAAGGAAAAAAACGGATCAGAAGTTGATAAAAAGTGATCTGAAACTGAGAAGTTTCCTTCAGAAATTGAACACTGACAACTGAAATACACTTGAGAAGCTGTGTGTGCTGCCCCTTCTGTTGTGCACGCCTTAGCCAGACAGTGGCAGTTGTGGGCAAAGTTAGTGATCAATGATGTCAAAACAAGACATTCAGCAGCTAAACTCCAGTGGTTCTAATTGTTTACACAGAGCAGAGAAAATATATGCCTGTGAGTATCAATGTTTGTTTTACATGTAGGTGTTACCATGGCGACGGCGGCGCATGCACACGCAGCAGCTGGTGGCTTCCTCAACTTAAGCATAACAAACGAAAAAGGAGATCCTCTTGTTTTTATTACTGAAAATCGTATTTCTTATGACAGTAATACACTCATCAATATCAGAAAAGGAAGTTTAATGATTGGAGTAAGTGCTGCAGACCTTGAGATGATCTCTGCTCTCGGCATCTCAAGATCCAACAGTCAAAACATTTGGACCAGACCTCATCGCAAGCAGTGTGGTCGACCCAGGAAGAGAGAGAAACAAGCCCGGACAAGGCTTAAGCTAAGTAGGGTTGGACCCAAGGCTGGTTCACTACCCAGCCTACTCCTGGCAAATGTCCGGTCGCAGGACAATAAAATGGATGAGATAAGACTCAGGCTGACTCAGCAAAGAGAAACCAGAAACTGTGGCGCTCTCATCTTCACAGAGACATGGCTCAATAACAACGTACCGGATGAGGTCTTTGCACTGGTCGGGTGGAGCCTGTTCCGGGCCGACAGAACACAAGTCTCTAGTAAGACGAGAGGGGGCAGTCTCTGTGTGTACATCAATGATGCCTGGTGCACAGGTGCAGTCAGAGTGGATGGAAAATGTTCACCTGGTTACGAGTTTTTACTACTGAGATGTCGGCCATATTACCCGCCCAGAGAATTCACCAGTGTGTTTGTTGCTGCTGTTGACATTCCACCGGATGCAAATTCAAAAAATGCACTCCAGGAATTGTATGAGGTCATCAGCAGTCTATTGTCATTGATATTGTTGCTGGGGATTTTAATCAAATGGATCTCAGAACTGTTTTGCCTAGATTCCACCAGCACGTCCACATCTCCACCAGAGGAAGCAACACATCTACACCAATGTTCCTGGCAGTTACAGAGCCCTCCCTCGTCCTCATTTTGGCCAGTCAGACCACATCTCCCTGCTT
>JAQNCA010055827.1:0-11470 GCA_029783725.1 Acanthurus tractus | reverse complement strand
GTGGGTGTACAGCGTGAACAGGAGGGGGCTGAGCACACAGCCCTGTGGGGCTCCGGTGTTGAGCATTAGAGTGGAGGGGTAAAGACTGCCGATCCGAACTGACTGGGGTAATTGATTAAATGTAAATATATTACATGAACACATAAGTCAATTTTTTTTTACATATTTGCTCCCAGGAATCAGTCCCTAGCACATCCTCAAAGCATGTTGTAAAAGACTTGAGACCTGGGGAACTCCCCTGTAGTCTGTCATGTCTCTTGGCCTCATCAAGGCAACAATTTATTGCTCTAGTATTGTCTAATCATGCACAGTGACCACTTTAACAGTGGTGTTGTTTTAACTCTAATCATTATTTTTATTACAGCCATCTGGATTCGTTTTAGGTCCTTTACATTTTATTAAAGTTCAAGTAAATAAATTTATCATTTTGTGGCCAATGTAAGACCTCTTTCACATATACTTCTCCATTAGGTTTCTAAAAAAAACCCACTAATGTGGCATAATCCGTTATTTTAAAAAAAAATGTGGGTCAGTATACACAGTGCATAGACATGTAATCTAAAACAAGAGGTTGCAGTTGCACAAAAGGAAGCATACCACTATCTTACACTATCTTATACTATAAAAGAAAAGATAGTCTCTAGTAAACACACGACAGCACAACAACTCATTGCCACTGTTTGTGGCCCTGCTCTTTTTTCAGATTTATTAGACATAAAAATCAGTGTGTGCAACCAATCCCTGTATTGCATTTTTCAGCTGTCACCTCTACTGTGTATTCGATGCTTGTAAGTTTAGAAAGCAACATAAAAAATGTTTCAAAGACCCTTAAGAAAATGTCATGGCTGACACAGATTACATAAAAAAATGAAGCACAGATACACAAAACATACCAAAGTTTTTCAGTCTCCCTAATTCCACCTCTTTACCTGTTAAAATTGTAGGATGTTCATATTAAGCTGCACTCTCCATGAGAAACTCTCCGAAATAATAAAAATAGCTGTATATGTTCATGTGCGTGTGTTAAGATGACATCTGTTAAAGTTTAGATGCTACATAAGCAGATATACATAATCTCCAGCTATTTCCATGCATTATTTAAAAATATTAAATATTACTACAATGGAAGATTAGATATAATTTTTAATCAGGTATTCACTTTCAGTCCTCTTTTGGGATCATGCATTTATGGTGAGTCAACTTTCCCATTTTCTATATTACTGATACCCTAATACATCCATAGAAGACCTCATGGATCATTTTTGGTCACAAACCTTTAGTAGCAGAGCTCTGACTTCACTTAAGGTGATGATCATAAAGCTTTTGAAGCCTTGGGAAACTGAAGATACTCTTCACCTGACAGAAGGTAAAGGTCCTTATTATCAGTATTGTTTCTTAGCTATTAATCTCCTTTTACTACACAGCATGATTAAGTGTTGATGTTATTTGTGGGGTGTCCTGGGGACTGTCATTCAGGGTATAGGTATGGAGTGTAGTGATAACGTTACATCGATATTTTAAGAAAATAAAATGTTAATAAGATAATAATATATAATAATAGCATCATCATTGTGGTCATCAGAACAGCTGCTTTTTTTATGACAGAGACCTGGCTAACTGATTGGTCAGAGCGACCTAACTCAGGGGGATATTAGTTCACTCATTGAAGCAACCCCCCCCCCCCCACACAATTTTTACCCATCTTTATCAACCCCAACTATCAGGTGGGGGGCTTGCTGTAATCTACAAGGTTTTAAATGCACCCAGTTTTCACACATTTATTTAACATCTTGAATATCTTGCTTTTATGGTACATCCTAGAGCCGTGGTTATCATTTTAATAATCAACAGATCACTTAAGATTACTTAAGATTACTGCTTTTAATAAATAATTTTCCAAACTTTTATCTTATTTATCTCCAAAAATGACAAGATCCTTATTTGAGGTGATTTTAACATGCACATCTGTTGTCCTACCTAGCCACTTGTCACTGATTGGGCAGTAGAAGTGCCCACACATTCTAAAGGTCATACACTTGATCTGGTTTTATACCATGGTCTCAGCCCTGACAATCTGAAAACCAAGGGTATCTGTGTGTCAGATCACAAATTAGTTTTATTCTCTGAGCTTTTTACTGTTGCTTCTTTAAATGATTTAATTCAAATCTTTACACAGAACAGCTGACTCCATTTTAAATCACATCTGCCTGGTCACCTTAGCTTTTGAATCCTTGTCACCCCTTACAAGCACAAGAATTCAAAAGCAACACTGCAGCCCTGGCCTAACAACCACACACATTATCTTAAAAGGAGACTACAGAAGAAAATAAAGAAAATGGAAAAAAAAACAGGTGTACATTTTCTATAGGAATCTTGGATAGAGGAAATGAAAAATAATCAAAAAGCAGTTAAAGAAGCACGAATATCCTTTTATTCTAACTTAATTTCTTAATCACCATTCTGATCCAAGAATTTTATTTAAAATCTCCCTTTCCCTTTTATTTTATCAATGGCTCACAAGGGACCTGTTAGCCATTTTTATGCTTCTATACAAACAAGGTTCATAATGTTTCACAACAGATTATCCCCCTTTAGCTTGTTTTACTTACTAGTAGGCATGCTCACAGTTATTTTAGCAATTTAAAACGTGCTTCATTGTTGTTTCTATTGGAGATTATATCACAAATGAAATCGACCACATCCAGTCTCGAACACTATCCCAACTAAATTTCCTAAAGATGGTATGAAATCAGTTAGGCCCACTATTTTATATATAATCAATAGCTCCCTTTTAAATGACCATGTTTCATTTCTTTTTAAACATGCTGTGGTCCAACCTCTTTTTTAAAGAGGACCTAGATCCTACTGTTGTTAATAATCTTAGACCATTTTCTAAACTCCCTTTTTTATTCAAAGTGTTAGAAAAGGTGGTTGCATTCCAGTTTTTAGCTTTTATGTGTCAAAATGACATCTTTAAGGGATTTCAGCATACCCCTCTCAATGCAACAAATGAACTGTTTCTAGCTACTGAGAGAGGAGAAAATGCAATTTTAATTCTTTGAGACTTACGTTTGACTTTCAATACAGTAGACCATGTTTATAAATCAACCACCTTGAAACCTAAGTGGCACTGCACTTGAATGGTTTCCTATCTTTAAGACAGAATGGTCTTGGTCGCCAAAGGAAATCATTCATCCTCCACCTCTTGCATTACCTGTGGTGTACTGCAAGGCTCAATTTTAGGTTGAATTTTATTTCCTATTTATACGCCTCCTCTTGGTTACATCATTCAGTGCCACAATGTATCTTTGCATTTTTATGCAGGTGACACACAGATATACCTTCAGCTCAGACCGTGTGACCAATTAAGCCTAACTGCTGTTTTTAGCTGTCTAAGTGGCATTAAATGCTGGATGGCAACATTTTCTCAAACTCAATGATTCTAAATATGAAGGTATTCTCTTCAACTGTCCCAACTTTAAGATCAGTCTGACTGCAACTTTGGGCCATTGACCTCTTACATCAAGCACAGTGCCGGAAATCTAGGAGTATGTTTGATTCCCATCTTTTCTATGAACCACGTCTCAAAAAAGTTGATCACCAAGACCAAATGGACAAACAAAAACTCCCACAAAATGAAAATGAAGCCTTTCTCACAATTTGGGACCATCAGACCTCATCTTTGAATAACATTGACTGTTGACTTCACTGACAGGGAGAGTTATCAAAAGAACTGTGCATGATTCCACAGTGTGAAGTCATGTTATCTTTTCCTGTCATTCAAACACACACGCACTAACATTCACACCTACATGGGACTATCCAACCCCCTTTCTTTACCCCCTTTAGGGAGGCCTGCATCAAGATCAGGACCTAACATGTTCACGTCCCAAGATATAATGTGGGATTTTTAATTGAGAGTAGAGTAGAATAAAAGTAGAGTACGATTTGACATTTATATATCTCGTTACAATGGGTAAAAGAAAATTGTAAAATCTTTATTTATTGTCATAGTCATAGCAGGAATTATGTGTTCTTTTATTTCAATAGTGATCATTACTCAATAGTTATTTATTACCAAAAGTATTTAATTAACATAAAGTAAAGAGTTTCTGTGTTCTTCTTCAGTTAGGCTACATAATTGGTTAATTTTACTGTTCTTTTCTTGCATTGCTTAGTTCTTCATTATAAATTATGTTGATATTCTAATGGGTCATGGTGTATGAAATATACGCATGTATTTTTAGATTTATTTATCATTCCAACAAGACCAACTAAAATTATATAACTCTGAAACCTGACTCTTGAACAGCTGTTTGAGACAAAAACATGCAAAGTATAGTGTCCTGATTCGTGGGAAGCCATGAATACTGCTGGGATGTGCGTCCCAACCCTCTGGGAACAAACACCAGGAAATGCAATTTTGTTCTCTTTCTCTTAGCTTGTGAGTCTTCTCTTAACTCAGTTAGTTTTTTCTTGACCTCATTGTCCTCATAATGCAAAATTTTCCCTTCTACTATAGTTCAAGAGTCACAATATTTTTTGTTGCTAAATTCATTGATTTTTGTAGTCACAATTTTATTCATAGGCAAATGCGTCCTCCGCAACTCAAAGTAGGCACGAACCATATCCTTTGCTATGACTGGGTTGATGTCAAAACCAAAGTAAATTTGAGGAAATTCCATTTCCAAAATTCTAATTTTTTTTTAGAATTGATCATTCGAAATTCCACTTTTTGTTAAGTTAATCATAAGTGTTTATATAATCTCTTCCTCCGTTCTCCATTCATCATTCAATCTCACTATCATCATTTTATTATTTGTCATCTTAATTCAACTCAAAATTGATCTTTTGATAAACATTTTAAAATAGACCCAATTGTTGTCTTATGTGTTTCTTTTAAGTGGAGAATGTGATCAAGTTGATAAAATAAGATACAATAAGATAAGATAAGAAAATCTTTATCATCCCAAAGGAAATTCTTGTGCAAGAGGATGCTTACAGTATATACAAAAATTGTGCAGTATATACAAAAATTCTAGAAGCAAACAATAACAATAAAACAACATCAGCAACAGAAAAAAAGAACAAACCAAAAAGTGAAAGTACAATAAATAAAGAATAAAGTAATAAAAGACACAGGACGACATGGAGCACCTCTTGCTGGTTGCTGCGCTGGGCAGTGCCGGAAATCAAAGAATTCAGGTTTTCAGATAGCCTATTTGACTGATGCAAAATCGTGGATTTGATTAAACTCTTAATTTAATTGACTAATTTTCCTTCCAAAGGTGGTGCCCCAAACAAGTGAAAATTCATAATAAAATCATTAAGTCCACAGTCCACTACATAAGTGATATATACTTCTGACTGTGATTTGGCTTTTGTGGATTGATTTGTGTATTTGCTTATGTATTTTCTTGTGCTCTCTTATTGTTTTACTGTTATATCTCGTATCCTATGATGTTGTCTTTTTAACTTGTCAAAGTTAAACTTATAAAACTTATATATGACTTATTTGACTTATCTATTTATCATCTTTTTAACTTCACTAATCTTCTGCTGTTACTGTGCCTATATTTGTGAGTCATTTTCAACGGTTTTGATTCTCTCTTTGCTATATAACCATATGGATAGTTGTGTTTGCCTCCCCTTTTTATCTTTTAAAGTGTTTACTGCTCTTGCCTTACTTGCTTAGCTTGTCAAAGCACTTTGTAAATTTCTGTTTTTAAAAGAGAAAGGCATACAAAAATTAAAAAAATAAATGTGATAGATCAAACATAACCAATTTACAAGCTAAAGGAAGTCATTAATAAATGCAAAATAACTAGTAAGAAGCAAAAAAATAAAAAATAAAATAAGAATAAAAGAATAGAATATTTTTAAGACAATTTTTGTCAGAATTTCTGATGCTTTGTGTGTACATGAACATTGCAAGAGTTCATTCGTACAGATTTGTGGCTGCATTGATGAAATTCATAACAGAAAAGAGGTGACTATGGCAAGCAAAGGGCAGGCATCTGCAAAGTCCGGTAGGTCAGTAAATGTTTTATCTGAAACATTCAAAACTTTGCATTTATGGATAGGTACAGTGCTGTAATGCCTCCAGTAATTACATTGCTTCTGAGCAGAGGGAGAACTCAGCAATCTACACAGTGCTGGGTGCTTATCATTACTCTGTGTTTTTTCTTCCAAAACACTTAAAGCATCAAGTATGCTCGTTGGCAACAGCAATGGAGCCAGAGCACAGCAGGCATAGCAAGCGCCTTGAACTGACTTCCCTGACTTCATTTAGGGAAGAAGTGGAACAGTAGGCACACTTTGCTATAATCAAAAGATGGCAGACGTTGGTTTTGCTGCCTTTAATAATGTGCAAGATACATATATTTAGCAGTCACTTCTGATTGCCATATTATACATATTTCAGCAGGTAATTATTTGTGTGCTGTTGGAGGAGAATATTACCTAAAGGTTCCAGTAGAGGGCAGAGTCTGTGAGAGACCGAACATAGTAATATCAAAACCAAGCAGGCAGTGAGTTAAGGAGCACTAGACAGGTGAGGGAGATAAAGCTGTTCATAATAGGAAACTGTGGCAAAATGAGGTGTGAACCTAGCCCACAAAGAGACATGATATTTATACTGACAAACAGATATAGAAAAAAAACAACAAACTGGGGCTGACATTGCACCACATGGTAGACTGAAAAACCTGGTGGAGTCTTGCTGGATGAGTATGGAGTTTATGTTTGTGTTGCTTTTAGAGTTGATTTGATGATCAGCAGCAGGTGCACTGATTAAAGTGTGTGACAGCAAAGCCAAGATGCCATGACCAGCATGCATTCTAACAGCTCCGATAGATGTAAGAGGAAGGGAACATTAGGCAAAACACAGTGAGAGATGCCAGGCTGCCCTTTCTTTCTTTCCAGGCAGGCAGAAAGTGCAAACACTCTTCATCAATCCAAAACAGGAGTATTTTGGACCTCTGCTGGCCAACAATGTTGGCTGAAGTTAGAAAGTGCCATGCCTCCAATCACTCTTAGGAGACTGTAGAATTGCTTTTTGAATTTGAGAAGGTTTATTTCCCTGTAAGAATTTGGATATTATCCTGTCTAATTTATCAAAGAATGACTTTGTTATAAATGTAGGATGCACTGGGAGAGTTAAAGAAATTTGGTAAAGGCAGCCATCTTGATCAAATTTACACAGCCAACAAGAGATAATGGTAAAATGGACAAGCAGTTAAAGTCCCTCTTGACTTTCTCGATCAAAGGCAGAAAGTTTACATGGAACATATCAGACACAAATTCAGTGATAAAAACTCTTTTGATGGTTGAGTTTGTTGTCAGAGCATGGGTTAAACAGTTCCAAAATATTGAAAATGTGGGAAGAGAACCAGCTGGATCCTAAACCTGCAAAAGCAGATTGTCCGCATACAGTGAGACCTTAGGACTTGTATCTGACCGTATGATGCATTTGAAACCCATCTGAGTATAACCAAAGAGCTAAGGGTTCTATCGAGATGGAAAACAAGAGAGAAGGGGGATGACCGCAACTCATTTGTTTGCACTGAAGCCACTGGGGATGTCTACAGTAGCCTGACCCAAAGAATAAAATTGTTAACAAGGCCAAACAAATCCATTGCCTCACAAAGGTATTGCCATTTAGCCCTGTCAAAGGCTTTTTCAGTGTCAAGAATACCATTATCTCTAGAGTCTTGGTACTTGGAATGATATTCAAAAGGTTCCTGGTATTATGGAAGGACTGCTGGCAACATTCACGCAAGTGAGATTGGTCTTTAGCTGCTGCAAAGTAGGGGATCTTCTTTTTTTAAGATCAGAGAGATAGTGGCCATTGACAGGGCATCTCATGATGCATCTCATGATACAATAAGGCCACATTCTACATGTCTATTAGGACTGGGGCAAGGTGTCAGGAGTGTCAGGAGACCAATTGCTCTTTAATAATTTAATGGCTTCAAGGACCTCAGGAATAATTATGGGTCCTTTAAGGTCTCTTGCTGCTTCATTATTTATTTGGGGGAAGGTTATATGATGCAGCAAATCCTTTGCGATGGGGGGGTATTTATACTATGGGGTATTTATTCTTACAAGATCAGTGTGAATCTCTTGTGAACTGGATTTTATTGGCTAAAATTAATCTTGAAGTTGCCTCAGCTCTGGCCTCATTGGCAAGGAGCTTCCCAATTTTGTCACTTGATCACTTGATCCAAAAAAAGTGTTGTTTAAATTTGCGTAATTATAGCTCGGCTTAATTAGTAGAAGCAAAGTCAAAGTCTGTCTATAATACTGTAATAATCACACGAATTAATTTTTGGGTCCTAGTTTTTAGGCTAAAGTATACAAAGTTGTAACTGATTTAGTTAGAGAAAACACTTTGTTTGACAATTTATCCAGTATAGGATGAAGGACCAAATCAAAATCTTCACCCAAAATGATGTGATCATTCTCAATATTTTGGAGAGAAGGGAAAGACTTGGCTACAGATGAACTGTCGTCCCAGTTAGGACCGTACACTAGCCACTAGCCAGTGTAGCCAGGAACAATAACAAAGCCCCCAGCAGGGTCAGCCACAGTTTTATGTGGTTTGAATTGGACATTTGCTATACCTTAGACCCCAGACCTGAGATCCCCATTTTTTATACTGTGGCTAGTTATAATACTTTGGCTGAATTATTAAATAGGAGAAGTTAACAGTTCAGGAGTGTGGAAAAAGTGACTACTTCTCCTTGCCGTTAAGTAAAAGTCTCACATTTTGATATTTTAGTCATATTTTCAAGTGCTGCATCCACTTGCATCATATGACAGGTTTAGCCATGTCTTGCTCCCATTGAATTTTAGTTTGAATATAGGTATAAAGTGTGGTTGAATGTAATAGCATGTACAGTGCTGAGACAGTGCTTTCCTGTTGACAGTTCCATTAGTTTATCATTAAAGCCTCTATTCTTTCTGATATCCTTACCTCTAGACAGAATTGATTTATTAACAGATTTTATTTGTAGATAAGATAAATCAATTTACCTCTGTTCAAATAACAGCCCCAACTGCCCCTGGTGCTGGGAGGTTCACCCAAATGAAACACAAACAAAATGGTTCTTACAATATGTCATCTGTGAACGTATTAGCCAATTACCATAATCAACATTACGAATACCATTATAACACCATGTATTTCCTTTGGTGCATGGATGGCACAGGCAAGAGGTTCAAGGGCAAGAGTAAAAATAGTTAGTGAAACAGGACACCATTGACATCTGGATTGATAAAGATGGAATGGGTTAGACCTCATAATATTCTATTGGTCATTGTACTCTAACTGATGCATCTGGTTCACCCTCAAGTATCTTTCATTCTTTTCATAAAAAAAGTGGTACAAAACCATACTGGGGAAATGTATGAAAAAAATATTTTCGTTCCACAATCAAAGGCTTTCTCAGCATCCACCAATACAGCCATCACTGGATATTGAGAAGTCCTTGACATAACATGCATAAGCCTCCTTATGTTAGTAGAGGCCAGATGACTTTGTACAAGGCTAGCTTGATTGACATTGATTAATGAGGCTACAACCTATGCAAAGACCCAGGTTATTAATTTGCAAGTGGTTCTTGTTTGGTTTTAGAATTAACCATTTTTTATTTATAACATGCTCCCACTTGATGAAATCATTGGCTGCCATGATCCTACCTTTTAGTCTTATGCAGGTGACACTCAGCTCTATTTCAGCACAAAACCATCTGCACCCGCTGCCCCCTCCCTCAGTCTCTTGTCAACTTCCTTCCTGAAATAAAAGTTTGGATGTCACTGAACCTACTTAAACTTAACAACAGTTAACCAGTACTCACGGTTGTGGCTCCAAGGCACTGCTCCAGAAGGTTTTGTTCCTTACTGAGGACATTTCATCTATCTCACCATTCCCTGAGGTCCACAATCAGGTCCTCCCCTGAGGTGTGATCCTGGACTCATCTACCTTCACTAGCTTCTAGTCAGCTCGCATCATTTACAAAGTCCACCCTCTCACTTATGAGTCCCTTCATGCTGTTGCCTCTCAATATCTAATAGAACTCCCTCACCCCATACCCTTTCTGGACTTTGTGGTCCTCAAACATGAGCCTACTCTCCATTCCACGCTCTTTTCTCCAAAGTTTTGGTGACAGACCCTTCTCTGTTTTGGCTTCCACCCTCTGGAACTCCTCAGGATGGAGATCTGCAATGCCCCTTCCCTGGACATTTTTAAACTAGTACTCAAAACCCATCTGTCAACCTTGGGTTGCTTTACATAAATTAAAGTTATCATTAGGACCTTGGCACAAGGTACTAGGGCCCTATTGTAATACAAAAAAAAAAATATCTTACCTAAAAAATAAATTGGCTTTTTGATGACTTTAACATGGTCAAAAACTCCTGGTAGAAAATT
Source organism: Acanthurus tractus (assembly GCA_029783725.1). NCBI lineage: Eukaryota > Metazoa > Chordata > Actinopteri > Acanthuriformes > Acanthuridae > Acanthurus > Acanthurus tractus. Next base: position 1,038 of record JAQNCA010055827.1, on the reverse strand, counting down.
CTTCCTTGCCATTTTTTTCTTTTGCTTGGCTGATGAGGATGCATACTATCTAGACACCACAAATCCCTTTTTAAGCTTCCTATACAATCTGTAATGTCAGGACTGATGTAAGATTAGATTCAGATTCAGATTCTGAAGCATGAATCTAATTTCAAAGGGCATTTCAGTTTGCAGCTACCCAGTACATGGACACCTTGCATTTCAACTAAACAGCTCCCAGATAAGCAAATAGATAGAGTTTGAGTCCCAAATCAACACACGTGGGCAAAACATGGTGAAAAATTGCAAAAATAATAAAGGTCAATAGATTGACCACCAGGTGTTAATAGAGACATCTCTCTCTAAGTGTTAGTTAAACTCCAGATTGCTGTTGGTACTGTCACTTTTTTATGAGATTGATAGTTCGTTATGCTCTGTCAAGTGTGCAGAGGCGCTAGGAGTGATTGTCTTACTCTTTGTGTTTCCTTCAGTTGCAGTACAGTCTCTGTGGATGTTGAAAAAAAACAGATCTGAAGTTGATAAAATGCTTAAACTAAGAAGTTTTGTACAGAAATTGAACACTGAAATACAGTTAAGAAGCCACAATTCACAGCTGAAAAAGTGAAAAAGTGTGCATGCAGTTACAGTTACTCAGAAGGCCTTGTAGCTGAATCTCTTATGTGTTTCCCCAACTCTGTGATTAAAACACCCAGGTGTTTGAGTGTTGCTTTAGTCTCACTAGACTGGGGATGAATAGGGGTAGAGGTATAAGGGGTTTTGGCATCCTGGCCAACCAATAAATTAGCTCCACACTCACATTAGCTCAACACGGGAGCCCCCCATTGCTGTGTGCTCAGCCCCCTCCTGTTCACGCTGTACACCCATGATGCAACCCCCGACATAGAGAGAACTCTATTGTGAAGTTTGCTGATGACACCACCATCATTGGCCAGAATTCTAACAATGATGAGTTTTCATATCCTGAGGAAATCAACCATCTTGCAAAATGGTGCACAGAAAACAACTTATTGCTCAACGTCAGCAAAACCAAAGAGCTGA
>JAQNCA010055758.1:0-11474 GCA_029783725.1 Acanthurus tractus | reverse complement strand
AATTTTATTTTTTTGCGACTGGATGCCGGTACCAAGCACATTTCACTGCGCATTGTACTGTGTATAATTGTGTATGTAACAAATAACAATAAATGTTCTAATGTTCATCAGATATAGTAAGGCTGGCCAAAACAGAGTGTGAGAGATGAACTTGCTCCCTACTTTAATGTACAAGATGAACTTGCAAGTAACTGACTCACTGGTCATGATAGGCTCTAATCGCTTTATCGTTCCCACTTCACTGCGATCTAGAGTAGTTGACTTGGCACATGAAGGGGAACAGGAAATTGTGCGTACAAAGCAGAAACAGTGGGAGCTGTATTGGTGGCCACAAATGGACAAATGTGTACAGACTATGATAGCTTCTTGTATGCCATGTCAATACAACGACAAAACAGCAAGCACAGCATCTGTGCCACTTACGCCAGTGGAACTGCCAGATGGACCATGGGAAAAAGTGGCCATTGACATAACAGGCTCCTTTGAGTGCGCTACATGGGACTGCCGATATGCCATCACTCTCATGGATTATTACAGTAAGTGGCCAGAGGTGGCTTTTGTCTCTACCGTCACTACAGATGTGATTATTCCCTTTCTTGCTTCAGTGTTCAGTCGCGAAGTAAACCCTTCCTACCTCGTTTCTGACAAAGGTTTTAAGTTTACCTCCTATGTATTTGCTATCTTTCTGAGAGACAGGGAGATAAAGCATCTAAGCTCAAGCATCTACTTTCTGAGAGCAAACGAAGCTATTGAAAGATTCAACAGAGTGCTGAAAGAGTGCATACAGACTGCTGAAAGAATGCACAGACCATGGAAACAAGCAGTGACAGAGTTCCTACAGAACTATCACACATGCAACAACAGGAGCTACTCCATTGCGCACAAAGCTAAATGTCCTGGTCTCACACAAAACTAAATCTCGGAAGCAAGTGAAAGAGACTGTGAAAAACAAGCAATGGAAAAGCAAAGAGTACACAGACAGGAAGATTGTTCCAGTTGAATGACACTGTGCGTGTCCGGAAACCGGAGCATGTCCAAAAGGGATTATCCAGATTCACAGGCCCTCTGACAGTCATTAAGAAAGTGGGACCGAGCACTTATCTGCTCAGTGATGGTCGGAAGTAGAATGCATCAAAACTTGCACACTTCCGAAAGAAGGCTCTGACCCGCACCAGCAAGGACAGTCAGACTGTGCTTGATGGACTTATTATGCCCGAGAACGAGTCCCATAACGCACCCGAAACAGGCCCAAGACTGGGTCTGAGGGATAGAAACCCACCTCGATGGTTGAAGGGTTTTGTAAGGTATACAAAGCGAGACACAAAACTTAGGAACTGAGAGTATTGTTTCTGGCTCTTATTTTACAAGTAAGATACAACGCTGACAAAAGTGAACAGAGGGAGTACAACAACCAGCGTCTCAAGACAGCCACGTGGATCCAACAAAGCCATGCCAAACCACACTGCCTCACTACCCAGCCTCTGGCATATTTTAGCTTTTTGGTCAAAATGGACGACCTCTCTCTCAACTAGCCAGTAGACATTCATATTGTGGCCTATCTGTCTGTTAACTAAGTTGGCCTGCCTTTCTTTTCTAAGTGCTATTTAATTACTTATCAACAAGCAACTGTTGTCAATGAATGTCCAAATGATAGCCTGTCAAAATTCTTTACCAACTGTCACTGGACTTCCAGCTGGGGCGAATGTCTACTTAACTAATTGTGGTTGTCAAGAGACATCCAGGATTTGGCCGGGCTTAACGTCTTTTTTCTCAATGCCAGTTTACACCCTAATTCTGGGTGTTATAGACATCCACCTTGTGACCTGTCTGAAGGCCTGCTTTGAACTGTTCCGGATGTCTTTAAATGTCCATATTTTTTTAGTGTCATTTATCAACTAATTCTGGCTGTTTTTTAATTACACATCCAGGATATGGCCTATCAGAGCGTCTATTTCCAACTAGCCATGAATGTTAGTAGACGTCCAGAATTGGCCATCTTTTCTTAGTGTAATTTATCAACCAATTCTGGCTGTAGACATCCAGAATATGTCCTCTTGAAATGTCTATTTTCAACTAGTTCTGGCTGTCTGTAGACACCCAGACTCGGGCCAGGCCAAACGGCTTTTATCAATGTCACCTAGCAACTACATCTGGCTGTCACATGGACGTCCAGATTACGACCTGGACGGACGGACATGATATCAACTTGTCTTGGACGGCTACAGACATTGCTTGCTCAGTGGGAATGCGCTAAATAAAATGAATAAAAATAATAATGAATGCAATGAATGTAATAGCCACTGTGAGATTGTTAAAAATGAAAGTGCTATATTCTGTATTTTATTATTATCATTATTATCCATTAATCTGCTTGGATTTTAAATTGGTAGGCTTTATATTTAGCTTATGGTCACATATTTCGGTGTCTTAATTTCTTACTTAAAATGGCAAAATGGGAAAGTGACGTTATAAAAAACACAACTGGCCCATTATTTGATTTTTTATATATATATATTTGATTCAAAAACGATTGAGACCACCTGTTTATGATTTACAATTAAAAAGCAAAAACAACAAAAAAACCCCAAAACACTTCACTAAGTGGGCTGATTAATTCTTCATTCCATAACAAATAAGAAGCACAAAAATATTACAAAACAGAGCCCGGTTCTGATCGGTTCTTCATTTTTGATTTTGAGATTAAAAACGGCTTTTCTGCTTTAAAATAAATAACAAAATTACAGGTATATCATTATTTAGTTAGAAATAAGTTACCTATTACCCAGTGATACCTAGACGGTCAACGTTTGTTGACGTGTTAAAAGGCTCGTGTATTTTTGAACTGCTTGGCTGGCCATAGGGTGGCTAGAGCGTTTCAGTGTCACTTCCTCGTTCTTCTGTTGAAGTCGAAAACTCTTCAAGGAAAGAAACGTCCGGGCGAGTGACTAACGTCAACTGTTGGGAGCAAACATCTCGGTCTAATTCCCAATCAATCACTCCGAACTGACAGAAAGTTTGAAGTTATGGCTGATAACCGTGAGGATGACATAAGAGAAGACCGGGAACCTCAAGGTGCCGCGGGCAGTGACGGTAATTTTAATTTATGTTAAGCCATGTCAGGTTTACACACAAGCTAAACGACCTTGTTTAACACACAGGCCAAACGTCGTCGTTTCTCAGAATTTTAGAGTTTAATTGTACTACAAATTAACATAATATCCTATTTTGCTCTCGTAAGGCCGGGGCCGTTCTTTTTATCTAAAGCCTGTGTCCCCATCATAACGCGCTTGCCTTCGCCTTCGCTTTCACCTAAACGTAACCTTATCTGTCACAGCAACCATTCTTTCAAAGTGCCTTAATCTAAGTAGTTTTTAAAGTGGTGTCGGGGAGCTCTCGGAGGTCCCTGAGAGGGTTCCAGGGGGACACCTAAAGAAAAAGGTAACGCGTTATATTTTGGGCGGTCGTAGTTCAGGAGGTCGAACAGGTCGTCTACCCACGGTCTGTGGTTTGAACCTGGACTCCTTAAGTCGGCACGTTCAAAGCGTATTTTAGCAAGATATTAGCCTCCTAACTTCTCTCCACGGCCGTTCCTTCGGTATGTGTGTGTTTGATTGGTGGTTGGCACTGTGTCGAGAATCCACCTGCCATTAGTATGTGAGTGGGTGAATACTGACTTGTGCTGTGAGACACTTCAAGTTGTTTAGAAGCACTAAATAAGTGCAATCCAATTTGTTCAACATTTTTAGTATCACCGTAATTGCATCAATTAGCCACACGATGACTAAAGAAATGACTATTTTCACATTCATTTTGTGCTGACAGCCCTACAAGCAAAAACATTATCCGATAATGTAGCTGAATCCCAACTTTAACCATCACCATCACAATAATATAAAGAAAAATATTTTTTGGGCACATAATGCCACAAATTTGTAGGGACCATTTACACAAAATTAAATGCTGAAAACAAATCAGTTCTTCTGATCATTTTTATGTGAGTGGTCTGTGATTGAGAGCTGGGGTGTTGGGGGATTGGGAGCCCTATTTCAAAAAACTTGAAGAAAAATAGGTGTTTACAAACATCAGGGGAAATTTCTCAAAAAAGATTGGTAGAGGCAGGGAGGAAAAGTAATCCTTCGATGAACTCTCAGTGTCTATAAAGAGAGTCTTAGCATTGCATCACAAATGACAAAAATCTTTTTTTTTTGTAAATGCTAGTAATGTGAGGTTGATAAAGCAAAAAGGTAGATATAAATTGCAAGGACACTGCAGCACCTGAGCAGTCTGCAGTGCTCACAAGCAAGAGTTATTTTGTAGCTTTTAACCCTTTTCGTCCTTACAAAAGGCAGCAGTTGCGGATGTGTTTTAATTAAATAACTCAGTACTTACGCTGGTGAGATGAACATCAAATTAAGTGAACTATTAATTCCTTTAAAGTCAATCTACTGACAGAACTAGCCTGGCTGACCAACACACATTGCGGTAATAAATGACTTATACTAGGGCTAGGTGATATGGCCTATAAATAATATGGCAATATTTTTTCAGGCTATATTTTGATACAAAATATATATCTTGATATTTTGAATCTGCTTTAAAAGTACTTTACAAACATATAGTTGAAACCCTTTGATGCATAAATTGACACCAGTATGATTGCTTAAGTAGTCCCTGCCAAAATTTGTCTGCATTAAAACATTCTTGTGTGTTATGTTCATAATTTAAACATTAAGCTTTTCATCAAGTGGCTAGTATGATTTACTCACCCAAACTTACTTCCACAAGACGGAATATGCAGGCATATAAAAAAAACACATGTATTCATTACCTACAATTTATTTGTATTATTTATTAAAACATACAAAATATAACAGTAATAGTCATAGTTTGGAATTGTATTGCAATGTCCTAATTAGAAAAACATCGATCCGAACCACAACAGCGTCCATACTTTTCCAGGTCTTTTTAAAATTTAAAGCTGTCTGGAAAGTGGTCAGTCATGAAAAAATTTGCAGTATTTTTTAATACTTTTCCTGGTTTTCACAGGAAACCTGCTCTCAATACGATAAAATATCTGCTGTGCATTTTAAAACTAAAGCACTTGAATTTGTGCCTTTCAGTCTCAGTCAAAACATGAGCTGTGTAAATATAAACAGCTTGTCTTTGGGTTATAGTATTATTTTTATTGTAATATGTAGGGGATAACAGGGTGATTTGAGCCAGTTTTCACTACAGTCATATTTTAAGTAAAGGTGTGACAGTTATGTCTCCAACTAAAATTGACACAATTTTCATTTAATTAAAATTTTAAATTATTTATTTATTTAATTTAAAAATTGAATTAAATGAAAATTGTAAACTATAACATTAATATTAAATAAATATCATATCATATTAAGCATTGATTGCTTATATGTCCTTTTTATACTATCATTTAATGAAGAACTCATTCAGATTTGCATAACAAGTAGGAGGTATAACCTGTAAATAAATGTCCAGTTTGGTGCTGTTTTATGCACTGGCATGACTATTTTAATGAAAATTGGGAACACGGTAATTTTTGGGGTGCCTCATGTGCTAGCGACAATGTGATGGTTTGATTCTCTTTTTTGTATAAATTCACAAGTCTAACCTGCTATTCCATCTCTGATCCAGCTCTCAGGGACATCAATGCCATTTCACTGTGCTGACTCAAATTTAATAGCACTTAAGCCATGAAACATTGCAACAAAATTTTTTATGTGGTTTGCAAGCTCTGTTTCAATTTCTTTACTGAAGACTTAATTAGTGTGTCCTCTTCTCTTTTACTATATTTTTTCACTGCTCCTTGTTGTTTCAAGTCCACCTATTAGGGTTATGGTTGGGCGATGAATCGGGGTGATAAATCGGGTTGAATTTTATTGATTAATTAGAATTTGTACTTAATGTCGATTTGCTTTTAATAAAAAATCGATTTTCTCATCAACATCCACCACCAACGCCTGCCTGCTGGGCTCGTGTAGTTCAGAGAGCACGGAGTGGGTGCCCCCCCACGCACTTCATATACAAACAAGATGGCGGCAAGCAGTGCAGATCTCACTCTGAAGAAAGGAAACGTATCTTCAAGTATTTGGATTTGGTTCAGGTTTGTGGCGTCAGACACAGAACAAATAGCACCTCGCTGCAAAGTCTGTTTAAAGGCTGTTGCTACCAAAGGTAACAGTACTACCAATTTACTGAAGCACCTGCCACATGCTGCCGAGTGGGAGAGGTGTTGCTCCCTACAAAATGAACAAGACCGTGGTAGCCCAAGCTGAAAAAAAAAATCGATTTAATCATGAATCAGGATTTTTTTTGAAAAAATCAGACTTTTTTTTAGGCAATATTTCCTATCCCTACAACCTATCCTTTTAAACTCATTCTGTCAATCTTCATATTCCCTCCATCTCACGTATGGACTTCCCACTCTGTACCTGTCTTACTGCATTGTCCAAATCCCGAAGAGAAGCTTAAGTCCTGTCTGTCTTGCATTTAGAAGTGTGGCATGATGGCTTCTGATCTAAAATTTAAAATGTCCCACAATATCTGTGATAAATTGGAGAGGAGAAAAAAAGGTGGAGAGAGAGGGATAGCGAGAGGGGTAGTGAGAGGGGGAGAGAGAGGGGAGAGAAATGCTCAGTGTGATTTTTAGGCCCCGCAGCATCCCAAGCCTATATTGCATCATACTAAGGGCTGATCAACGGCAAACCTGAACCAACCTCATTATATGCTTGATTAAAAAGGAATGTTTTTTGTCTGCATTTGTACTCGTGGTTTGAGACCAACTTTTTATTGTTGTGGGTGACAACTTTTTATGAGATTGATGAAGCCAAAATTTGCATTGTTTGTGGCGATTGCATGTATATGACCGTTACCCACCCTCCTTTGGTACTGACCTTTCTGACTTTATTAGGTGAAGTTCCCTGTCAGGCAGTTCTACACTGCAGTGAATCAGGGGGAAAACTAGGGAGAGACAGGGACATTGTAGCTACAAGCATAAGGAGTGTGGAAATTGCTGTGTTGCCCATTAAGATAGTTACTATAAAAAAGGAACTGTATTGGTCACCAAAAATGTGGGAGTCCTGACTGTAGGAAATGGCCCAGCAGAAGGCAAGAGTGAAAATACAATAAAAAGTGTATATTAACAGAGTGTTGGGTGTAAAGAGGGATTTGCACTTTCTGGCAGGTCCCATTAGTTTCTATATGATGTGCCCTGGCAGGGGCTGGTGAATCAAGTCTGTCATTCATGTAAGCATGGGAAACTATCACCAGTGTACAGAGTAGTTGCCCAGGCTCAGTGGAGTAAGGTGGCCCAAGCTGCCACCCTAGGCTGCAGAGGCACTCAAGGCAACACGCCCAAGAGGCTGCCTCAACCACAAGGCACACTGCAGGCCCAGGTGCCCAGATGGGCAACAACAAGCACCACCTAAGCGCAGAAGCCAGCCCCAAGAGGAGTGGGACATGAAGACCCACCCGCCATACAACATCCCCCCCAACCACCCATCCCCCACCCATGTGGAATCAGCCACAGTGACCAGGCACCATTCCCACTGGTGGGGACCAGCAGAGCGCCCGATGGGCCCCCACCAAATGCTAGCCAGCAACAGTGGGACAGCGCTAGGAGGAGGCCTGCCGAAAGCTGGGCAGGAGGACACTGGGGAAGGGAGGGCAGTGATGCTGGTGGCACGCGCACCATGCCCGCAACAAACCTCAGAAGAATGCACCAGACCCACCACCTGCTCGCCCCAGGGATGCACCCCAACCCTCCCCACAATGGACAACACACTGCAAGCAACCAACCCAGGCTGAAACCAAGGCAGCCACCAGTACAGTACACAACACTACAGCTCACAACACCCAACCATGACCCATCACCATCTCTCCCAAAGAAACCGCATTGTTGAAGCCATGCCCACTGTCCCAGCAGCCTGTATGACTCCCACACAGGATAGCTGCCTGCAGCACACCACCAGAGCCTATCTACAGAGAGCCCCACGCTGAACCTTGAGGACAGGAACACCCCAAGCCCCCCCTGGAGGAAGAGAGAAGGGGGGTGAGAGGAGGAGAAGGGATGAAATTGAAACCCTAACCCACATCAGGTGGGGAGAGGAAGAAAGGGAAGGGGCACTTTTTTATGACAACGTTTAGGCCTTGGGTTGATGGCTTTTAGCCATTGCTGATCAGCACAGCCCCAGAACCAAACCATTAAAAGCTTTGTAAGTGAGGCACCATAAGATCAGTTTTGTCTGAGTTACTGTTGACACAATGCCAAAAGTTTAACTTTGATACAATACCTTCCCAAATACCTTGATACTGATATTGAAATGATACCACTGCAAAAGACAAAAACACCAGGAAGAGTAGTGAAATGCATGTTACTGACAATGACAGGATTAAAGGCTTTAAAAGGGGACAGCAGAGGGTAGACTTCCACATTTTAGCAGTTTATTATCATTTATTAAAACTATTGTTGTAGAAACTGTTAATGAAAATCTGGCATTTAGCCATCAGTTTTGTATTGTCTTAAAAAATCAACAAAATGTTGTGTTTCAGCAACATACCAGAGAAAGCTTTTCTGTTATTTACCAAGGTGGTTTCTTAAATTGATTCATTATCAGATGAAATGAACTCAATTAAATTAGTAAATAATTGGTAAAAAAGAGTTATTTATCATTTAACTTGTTTTTTTGATACTTAAATACATTTGTTACCAGAAAATTACTTGGAAACTTAATTACATTAATATCCAGCACTGAAAGACTTTTACTCAAGCACTATTTATTCAAGTGACTTTCACTTTTAAAAAAAATAACATGATGTCTTTTCTTTGACTCAAGTATGGCTTTTGTATACAATAGGGTTATTAGCCTGCACACTACAGCAGTGCACTCAAATTGACTAAACGTAAACTTCAAAACACACCTCATTATTAACTGAGGTCACCTCTCTGTATGTACGTATGGCGGCATGTAATTATCTTTTGTATCACAATTGCTAACCAATCCGTTGCTCTTTAAGTTCCTTTAACAAGTTGTCATGTCTGTTGACACGGTGCTTTGCTTAGTTATTTGTGTTAAAACGTTGGCATTCATTAAGTATTAGTGTGAATTAAACGTGGTGTGGTGTCGTTTTGAACAACCTCGTACTGCCTTACTTCTCTAGTATCGGTATACTGTGCAACCTTAGTCTAAGTTTAATAATAGAAAATTACAGCTAATCCAAATCTTCATATCCCTAAGGGCATCTTCACACCTACCTGGTATGCAGCGGACTTTCAGCTGTGAAAGCGCCTCGGTCATGCTTATAGTTTAGTCAACTGATTACTTTCATCTGTTTTTTTTAAGATAAGTATAGTTGGGTATCATCTGCACAACAAGGGAAATTGATCAAATGTTATCTAATAATGTTGCCTAAGGGAAGCATACATAAGGTGAATAGAATTGGCCCAAGACCTGAACCCTGTGGAACTCCATGGCTAACTCTGGCACATGTGAAGGATTTGTTAACATGTGCAAACTGAAAGTGATCTGATAAATTGGACTTTAATCAGGTTAATCAGTCCCTCCAGAATTTCGCAGGCGTTTTTCAAGATTGTTGCGGCCTAAAATGCCTGATTTCACAGCAGCTTTTCTAAAAACTTGCAATGTAAGTTGCATTGCGTATTTGTTGCGATGAAATTGCGGGAGACAGTGAAAATTTTTTTCTTTGTTTTGTATAATTCATTAAAAACCAAATGTGACTTGTTTACCTCCGTTATCGTGGAGAACATCAGGGAATTGTTTCGCACAATTTATAGCAGGAAATTTTGTTGGTAAGTAAGAGACATTACTCTTGCACATGTCTGCATCTTCAAACCATAAACAAGGAAGTGAATTCGGTGATGTACGTGCATTACGTTTGCGCTGGGGACTGCTATGATTGGTTGAACTCACGGGAGGCTGGCCAAAATTGAGGAAAAAGTCGTGGTGATTGGACAAAATTGCAAGATCGTGTGGAATTCAGGGATATTATATTATATTGAATTTTTGATAATTGTTGCGATCGCAACATCGCGAATTCCTGGAGGGACTGGTTCATGTTGTTCCTTTAATGCCAATCAAAGTCTCTAGTCTCTGTTGTAGGATGTCATGGTCAGTGGTGTAAAATGCAGCACTAAGATCTAACAAGACAAGTACAGAGACAAGTCTTTTGTCTGATTCTAATAGGAGGTCATTAGTAACTTCCACCTATGCAGTGTCTATGCTATGGTGTTCTTTAAAGCCTGACTAAAAACTCCTCATAAAAGATGTGGTTATGGAGAAAGTCACATAACTGATAAGCGAATGCTTTTCTCCAGAATGTTGGAGATATAAAGAAAATTAGATATAGGTCTGTAATTAGTTAAGATTTCAGGATCAAGTGTTGGCTTTTTATACAAAGGTTTAAATACAGCCACTTTAAATGGCTGGGGCACTTAAATTTAAATTTAGCTACAGTACTAGTAAACAAGTAAATGCTTAATTTTAATGACATAAGCCAAAACAAAGTCAAGTGTGTGGTTAATCAATGTTTGGGTTTTTGTACAGTCTGACTGAAGCTAATTGAGTCCAACAGAGCGATAAACACAAGGCTATAATTATCAACATCCTTATGAATATTAAAATCTCCTTTTAAACTTTATCTGTTTAAAGGACTAAGTTTGATAAAGACTCTGAGAATTGCTGCCGAAATTCAGAAAATAGACCAGGAGCACAGCACACTATTACAAACAGAACTGGCTATACCGTTTTCCATGTTAGGTATGAAAGACTAGGAATGAGGTTTTCAAATGAGTTATAATTTAGTGTAGGTTAGAGGTTGATTAATTAGATAGAGTCAAAAAGGCTTCAACTCCACCTCCTTGGTTAGTGTTTTTAGGAATATGAGTATTTATATGACTGAATGACTGATAAAATTGCCATTGCATTGAAGTGTGTAAGACTGCAACTCTGAGTCCTGGTTTCAACACTGAATTGTCAAGGTCTTAGACATCTTATAAAGTTGTTGTTTACATGTGCATGAAAATTGTCTGGATGCGCCACGGAGTAAGCTGCATGCTGTAGTGGGCCTTACAGGAGAGCAAGAGAAAGGAAACTCCAGACTGAATTACATTGTGACAGCTTTGAACATTTATCTGATTTGTATTTGGTGGTCGGCATATAGACATTCACTATATCTCACCTGGAACAAGACATGATATATTGAGTATATTCGTTAATATCAGGACTCAACTGCCATAACTCTTTGAGGAGATCATCCTCTGTGTGTAGTTTGGATCATCCAGGGCCTGTTGACAGAGATTGTTGCAGACATGGTGCTACTTCAGCTCTTGAGTATGAAAATCTGAAATATATTTTTATTTTTAATTTAACCTTTATTTAACCAGTAAAATCACATTGAGACAAGTCTCTTTTACAAGTGCGAACTGGCCAAGAGAA
>JAQNCA010055660.1:0-11484 GCA_029783725.1 Acanthurus tractus | reverse complement strand
AGAGGTTGCGCCAGGATTGCTGATCCAAGCTGTGCCTTCTGCTGTGGCTCTGCTTGATGCTTAGAGCAATTATTACTGTTATTCATTATTATTATTATTATTATTACTATTATTATTATTATTATTATTACTACAAGCATTTCTATTGTTGGCATTGTTATTAGTACTCTTAATAGTATCAATATTAACACACTTACGTATAGCTTACAAATAGGTACATATAGGGCTCTATTTTCACGGCGCAATACAAGGCGGCACAGGGCGGCAAAGCCTGGCGAACCCCCCGCAGTGGTAATTTCGTCCGCCACACCACTGTGCGCAGCCGATTTGGCAATTTGGTAGACCGGGGTGCGCTGAGATGGGCGTGGCAGTGCACCAGGGGAAGTTGTCCACAGATTCAGCTTGGCGCACTGACAATTTCGTGCCAAAATACTGCGTGGAAGGTGCACTGAAAGCTCGCCAGCTCTGACCTGGTCTATTCTCGGCGAAGGCGAAGCGCACCAGGCGTAGTGGTAATTTGGTTGACAGGCGCGCAGTGCGCACACCTCACCTTGCTACCAGTTTGATCAAGCCTGTCTCTGTCTCAGTAAGGACAATAGAATCGAGCTTGTGAGAAATTAATCAATCATTAATGATGAAAATTTATTTATTGATTAGTAAGGGATCTAACATTAAGTAGTGCAAACATTAAGGGGCCTTCAGAATAACTAGAGAAATTGGCAGTGTAAGGCATGTGATGACTAAAGATGACTAAAGACTGTCCTGGACTTTGAACAAGACTTTCCAAACCAGTGGCAGGACCCACATTGTTAAAACTAGATGCAGCAGTGAGAGACACAGATCTGGATCAAGTCATGCTTGACAAAGGGAGAGGCAGCTCTTGAACTGGGGTTGCTGCCTTAAGATCTGTGCCTTTTGTACACACATGCTGCTTCTTCTTCTAGGCAAATAAATCGAAGGCAACTGGACTCAGTAATATGTCTGTGAAGATGTTTCGCCTCTCATCCAAGGGGCTTCATCAGTTCATGCTCATCAGACAAGGCTAGGCCTGTCTGACTGGCTGGTGAAGATCCCTGGTTTTTATCCTCTGTGGAGGTGTTTCAAAGGACAATGGTGTCTAATGATGGTAAGTGCTCATAGGTGTGGCTCAGGAAGTGCCCATTCTGTTATAACGACAGTCGATTGAAGTCGTTTCAGTCAGAGTGGTTGGAGACGCACGAGGCCAGTCCTGAACAACAGTCGTTAAGGTCATTAGGGTCCTCCAGAGCTATTTGTGAGTGACCATTGTTCTTAGATGCCAAGTTGTTAAATCTCCTGGGTAGGGATGAAAGGACAGCATTGTAAATGAGAGAAAGGCATGGAATGTTGTCTTGAGGGTACAAACGGAGATATTGGTTCAAGGCTCCATCTTTCTCCAAGTTTTGCAAGCAATCTATCGTATTACTGAGTCCAGTTGCGTTTGATTTATTTGCCTAGAATAACTATGACCTGGATGAATGAGAACACAGATATTCACAGATATGCTGCTTCTTCATTAGCAAGATTCACGGTCAGCGCCAGTGAGGGCAATGCTGACAGATCAGCAAGGGGAGAAGAAGTTCAACAGCTCCAAGTGTCATAATAGCAGCTAAAGAGGGGTGGGGACCGTCTGTGTTTGCCCTTGACTACCGAAGCCTAAGTGGAGCAGCCATGAGATGGGTTAATTTTATTGTTGTCAATTACCTCCACTTGTTGGCTGGGGGGCTCAGGAAGCACTTGCGCAGCCAACCTAGGGCAGAGATCAGTCTGCCACTGAAGACGGGCCATGATGAGATGCTCGAGGGAAATGGGAAGGTAACCATGTTTGGTGGTATATGGCATGGGTTGTGCACGTCCCAAGACAGGAAGTCTCTGCAACGAGTGATGAAAACTGCCCAAAACATCATCGGTGTCCATCTACCAAGCATTAGTGATATCAGGGAGGTGAGGTGCCTGCATAGAGCCGAGAGCATACGAAAAGACAACACTCACCCCAGCCACAGCTGTTCACCCTGCTGCCATGAGATACAGAAGTATCCGGTGCCGTACCACCAGACTACAGTGCAGCTTCTTCCCTAAGGCTGTGAGTCTACTTAATACTACTTAATGCACCATCTGCACTCATTTAATCATTTTATGTTTGTTACGACCCGGAAGGATGGTTAGGAGATGGAGGGATGTAACAATGAAAATCTTCGGGTAATGGAGACAGAAATGAGGAAGGGGGAAACCAAAGTCAAAAATAGAGTATTTATTGTCCAAGAAACGAAAAGAAAAAGATAAACAACTAAAGGCGAGCACGAGGCCGATTATCAGTAAGGCTCAAAAAGAATTCACAAGTCTTCTAACTAAACAAAAAGACAAAAAAGAAACACCACCCGCTCCAGCCACTGGAAAAAAAACAAAACCCTGAATTTCATACGGACAGGACACGGCACGGCACACGGCACACGGCACACAGCAGTCACAATGGTCGGGGTGTTTGTCAGGCAGGTAAGAGAAGAGACTCTTGAACTGGGGGAGCTGCCTCTTATAGCCACCGACTCATCAGCTCCATCCCGACCACCTGCCACACCTGGGGAGGAACCTATCAGAAAAGAACAAGACGGGACACGCCCACACACACACAGCCGTAACAATGTTATTTTTTATGCAATCAATTAATCAACCGAGAGGGAACCACATTTTTATTGGTCATTATACAAGTTTATTGGCCATTATACAACTTGTTGCGTAATGACCAATAAACTTCCTTGTATCCTTCTATCCGTGTAAATTTAAATCTACTGGCAGGGATAATTGTTACAATAAGAGTGTAATACACATAATACCTATTGACAACTGACTGTGGCAACCTGCAGTCAGTAAAATCAGTATTGAATTGGCATGTACGCAGGCAAAAATAATATGGTTTTCTTTGGGCTCCCGCTTGATTGACCTTACCCTAACCCTGATCAATTGCTGGCTGTCAAGACGGTGTCTGGCATACATTGTGGGTTTTTGTTTGTTGTGGTGGACTATCCTCAAAACCTTTTAGCAAAAAAGGTATTAATTTCATGCCACTGTTGATGGAGCAGCTCCTCATCTCCAGAAATCTGGAGGACTTTATTAGTCGACCAAAACTACAACAACCCAGAATTGAGACCAGGACCTAGAGTTGCAGTCCTATATGCTTCTCTGTGCTTTAATTAAAGCAGCCCACTCAACACCCCACAGAAGAGATGCCTGCCCCTCCCTCCCCCCGCCATTTAAATTACTTAAATCAAAAGTTTACAGAAGATTAGTTATCCATTAAAACTTAATAAATATCCAAAGCACCAGACTGCCAATTGCTAAATTACAGCCAAATAGGAGCATCAAATATGGACTCTCAAACATCAAGAACTGTCACCTGGAACTGTGCTAGTAAATGTCTTGATTTCTGATTTTTTAAGTGATTTATTTTGTCTGACCAAAAACCTGTGTTACAAGGAATATGCTAGGCTGATTAAGCTTTTCCATCCAGTCATATCTATATTGATATTGATATTGATATTTATATTCATGAAGAGTTAGGGACAGAAGCAGAGCAGCAAGGATGGAAAGTTAGGATTTGTCCAGTGGAAGTTAGGTATAGAGGATTTGTAGCAAGGTCTGTTGTCTCTTTGTTGAGGTAGTTAGGAGGAAAGCAAATTCCCATGCCAGGTACCCAAAACGTCATTGGTATCCATCTACCAAGTATCAGTGATATTGGGGAGGTGAGGTGCCTGCGCAGAGCTAAGAAGATCCTAAAAGACAACACTCACCCCAGCCACAGCCTGTTCACCCTGCTGCTGTCAGGCAAATGATACAGAAGTATCCGCTGCCGTACCACCAGACTACAGAGCAGCTTTTTTCCCTCAGGCTGTGAGACTGCTTAATGCACCATCTGCACCCCTTCATGTTACATAATTTTACCTTTTTATACAATCAATTAATCACTCGAGAGGGAACCACATTTTAATTTCATTATACAACTTGTTGTATAATGACAAATAAACTTCCTTGTATCCTTGTACTTTGTCCTAGTGGATGATAGTGTTGTTTGCGGTAGCATAGGCAAAGTAAAGGAGATAATTGCCTTGGTGTGAGGAGCAGTGATTGCTGGCATTAGAGGAGTGACTCTGGGACGCCAGTGATCACTGTTTAGCCTCCTGGAGGTGTCGTGGGACCAACTAGACGAAACACTGGTGAAAGGAGGTTCCCCCCTGATGACCCCGAAGACATGTTAGTTATCACTTCACATTGGTTAGATATAGTTATCTTTAGAGCACCTAGGGCAGGCCGTAACGTTGTTGTTGTTAAGTGTAGGGAATTATTCACTGAGTCTGGTCCAATTTTTTTTGTAGCACAAGTTTCTTGTGTTTACTTTGAATCAAAGTGCTGGCCAAGGGGATGAAGTTACAGCCATTTTTGACAATAGCTTATTAATTAATTATACCCCTAAACTTGAATATAACTTATTCAAAAGCCTTAGTCTTTTACATCCAACCTGAAAAATGTTACACCCAATTCTGTTATTATGTACTGCCCTCCTGGTCCATATTCTGAAATTCTGTCAGAATTTTCAGATCTTTTTTCTTAAGCTTAGACCTTAAAACAAGTAACATTATTAAAAATAATTGTAAAATAATTGTAAAAGATTTTAATATTCCTGTGGACATTCATAATGATAGCCTGAGCACTACGTTTACCTTGTTGTTAGACTGTACGTAAACCCATGCATTGCTCTCACCACACCCTCTACCTTGTGGCTTATGGCATTGAAATTGAACATTTAACTGTATAGCTGAACAATTCCATGCTATCAGCTCATTATTTAATAACTTTTGAACTGCTTTTACTGGACTTCAGTTCAGTAGGCAGAACTAATAGGATGAACTCAATTGAATTGTCTCATTAGTGCCTCAAGCACCCATGTAATAGGCGATATCAACATCTAGTCTGGACTGGCAAGTATTAATTAATAGTATCCAATGCATGCTTGCAAAATAAAATAAACAACATTTCTACTGTTCCTCCTTGCCTCACCCATGAAAGTGAGGGAGCAGAGGAAGGTAGCATGTACAGCCCGGTACGATGGGGGAGAGTCCAGCTCATTCAAACAAAACTAGTTTAAGAAATAAGCCACGCCTCAGCACAACACTTGATAACGCAAAGGTTACCATCAGTTACCTTCCCACAGAGTCTCATTTGTGCTTCAAGCATGTATGTATTAGGGGATATCAACATCTAGTCCTACACAACAGATCTGGGATGATGATAAATATGTGTAGCCACAACTTAGACTTAGTACATCCACCCAATTAAACATTTGAACTGTTGCTCTCCAGTAGGTTCTACAGATCAGTAAGAACAAGCACCTCCAGAGGTACAGTTCCTTTAGGTACAGTTTCTTTTCTATGGTTATCTGTGCTCTAAATATCAGGGTCCACTAAAATGTTAATGACATAATGCTGTTATGCTGCCTTGCACTTAAGTCTTTGGCATTACTAATACTCATTCATAATGTAATCATTTATTACTCCTCTGGTCGTGCATATTTTAGTTTCTTTACATTTTTATTAGTTGTCCTATATTTCTGTTAGTGTCTTGTGTTTTTTTGTGTGTTTCAAACACAAAAGGAGTTGTTATCCAAATTTCGTTGTATGCACTGCTTACAATGAAATAAAGGAATTGAACTGAATTGAGTATTTGAATTAGTCCCAGTTAGTACTGGGCGATAAATCGATTTTATCGATTAATTCGCATTTGTACTTAATGTCGATTTGTTTTAATGAAAATCAATTTTCTCATCAACATCCGCCACCAACGCCTGCCTGCTGGGCTCCAGGAAAATTTATACAATTGATTTGTAATTTTTAAAAATGTATCCCCCATTACAAAAAATCATTAGAAATAATGATGAAATCAATTTAAAAAAACCACACACAAATATAACAAAACAAATGAACTGATCAGTAAAGAAAAAATCATTATTTTGCCAGGATATAGTGCGCACTTTACTTATTTTATGTTTGGTGTTATAACCAAGACAAATCAAAATGGAAATCACCAACGTGGTTGCAACAGAAATAAGGAATTTAATAACATTAATAGTTACAATTCAATATGACCTCATATTTTGACCTTTTGCTTGAACAAACCCAGCAAGATTTTATTTTATTTTTTTATGCTAGGAACAATTTTAAATTGGTGCTGCTTCTTAAGAATTGCTCAGAAAATAGTGGTACTCAGCAACTCTGTAACTGGGAAAAAATGAAAACCCAAAAACAGCAAGGAAGAATAAGAGTTGGAGGCTTCATAGATTGCACTTCAACAACCTAGAAAGTAAAAAAATATTGCTGATACCAGAATGTAAAACCAGTACCAGCTGCAAAATTTCATTTATCAAGAGAGAATAATTTTAACAAACAAAAGATTCAATAGTCATTTAAGTGTAACTCCTCACCTGTAGCTGTGACTTGCAGCCTTTTTACTGCTTCTTTGCTTATCCAGTTACATTCAAAGGATATTAAACTTAGATCAAGGGCATAAATGTTGTAAGGTTGCACTGCATTAAAAAAAAACACACCATTTTATAATAGATATTGTCATGGGCTCTGTAACACTTTGGAAAATCACTGTCTGTTAACACAGTGCATCTACAAGTGCAAATGAAGACTCTGCCATACACAGGGAAAGCCATTCATTAATAACACACAAAAAAGCTGCACATCACTCTGCTCATCTGAGTTGGACTGATGCAAATGGAAAAGTGTGCTGATGAGTCCACGTCGTGTCCTCAGAGCTAAAGAGGACAAGGACCATTCAGATTGAAATCAGCACAAAGTTCAAAAGCCAGCATATGTGATGCTATGAGGTTGTGTTAGTGCCCATGGTATAGATAACTTGATCGTCTGTGAAGGCATCATTAATGCTGAAAGGAGAAACATATGCTGTCCTCTATACAATGTTTTTTTCAGGGAAGTCCCTGCTTATTTCAACAACGTAATACCAAGCCATACTCTGCAAGTTTTACAACTACATGGTTTTATGGTAAAAGAGTGCAGATACTATACTTAATAATTTATATATAAATGACTGTGCAAAACTATACCCCTCACCCTGAGTAAAAAAAAACAATAAATAAAAAAAAAAAAACAAAGAGAAAAGGTCATAAATTGAGATGCACACAAGAATTTCTCATCCATATATTATGTGCTTCAATGTTTTGGGGTTGGCTATCAGAAACATTTAATAATAAGATTAAGTAATAGAATTTATTTTACAATAAATCCGCCTCACAGCACCACCCTTGAAATGGTAAATGATCGCCAGATTGCTAAATTAATCTTACAAAAATGCTAACTATCAGTTTGGAATTATGATGAATAATTCAATAAATATAATCAGAGTTACTTAATCAATTGTCAGTAAAAGTTGAAGGATTGGGAGTTCTGCAGCATAGAAGTTGGCAACATTCAGTCTTGTACAACTTAAAACAGACAAACAAATGACTTATTTTCAAAATCATTTATTTAACGAAAAAGTAAATAAAAACACACAATGTCTATCTAACAAGCATATGCACTATTTACATCTGTGTGTGTGTGTGTGATTTGTGCATCTGTGTCTGTGTCTGTTGGACAGACAAAGGCAAGATGGCTGATCCAAAATGGTGGCTAGGACTGCATTGCTCAACAAAAGAATCTAAAACAAAGATGGTCAAAACAGAGATTACAGCCAATACCACGTGGTTAATGGAGGAGGTTAAAAGTTTCTTTGTTTAGGGATAATACATGTAAGCTAAAGCTACCAAGTTAAAGAGACAGGGGTTAGTCACACACGGGTTACTCACATTCACGTTACTTGAAGTGCCTCCATGTGTTTGGAATGTACAACTAACTTAACGATAACCAAGCCTAGACATTTGTGAGGCTTCCTGGTGGCTTACAGGCTGGTCTGGCCCTCTGATCCCTGGGTCTCTGAAGACCATTGGCTGCTCCTTAAGTGAGCAGCTCAACTTTGGTTTGTGACTCCTTTTGTTTCTATGTCTCAGCTAGCAGGCCTTGTGCCCTGACCATTGGTGTTAACTTGACTTGAGGGAGAGAAAGAGCAGAAAAAGAAAAAGGACCCTGTCACCTGCCCTTTAGGGCTGCTGAGAGAGGGGAGAAGAGGAGAGAAGCTGTGTCCTATGCTTTGTTGGGCTGCTGAGAAAGAGAAAGATGTGGGGGCGGAGATGGGTTTTATTGACTGAATTTCACACCTTAGAGTGAAATCTTGGGGACTCTGGGAAGTTTAGTTTACTGCTCTCGATCAGAGTTCCTAAGGGTCTCATCTAGGAGTCAGATTCAGGCAAGATTTCACCCAGATGTGTTTTGCAAGGCCTCTCAGTGTTCTACTCACATTGTGAGATCCAAAAATTTTTTTTTTACAAATTTGTTATTAAAACATTTGAAATTTACAAACATATTATTCATACAGACTGCTAAACCTTGTAGCAGCTGCAGACAGAATTGCATCACGGTTTCCACAGTCACCACCCACAATCTTTCAATAAACCAGTCACAACTTTCCACATCACCTGCAAAGTTTAAACCAATGACAGGAGAAATATAATGGAGACGTGGCAGAACGCCAGATGAGAGTCAGTGTGTGAGAGACTAGAGAAGTGAAAGCAACTTACCTGACCAAAGCCTCTGATCACGTGTTTTAAGTCCGCGTTTTAAAAAGCCACTCCGTTGTCTGGAACCTTATGGCTCATTAGCAGTGGATTGATTAATTCCGTGGATTGACCGTATGGAATAAAAGCCGTGGATTTGCCGCATTGAATAAAAGCTGACGCTGCAGTCCGGAACCTGTTCTACTGACTGACTTTTCATGGTGTTGTGAGTACTGGTTGTTGTGCACTGTAAATATCTGCACCGCTACGTTTTTGCTATACGCTGAGAGACACTATGAAAATTTGATTTCCTGGGGGGTGGTCCAAGATGGCGACTGAGGCAGACGCATATGTTCGTCACTGAGCAATATTTTGGATTTCTATCCCTGACATTTTTCCTCTGACCTGTAATATGCTAAGCTAAGTACCTATGAATATAGTGTGAACAATCTCCCAGCCTCTAAAACACCAGTCCTCCACTCAGTGCTGAGTTGGTTGCCCTTTTTGCCAGCCGTGGTATATGAGCACAGCTAGGCTAAAAATAGCTACATTGCTGCTGTGTATGGCGCTTCAACCTACGCCAAGATGAAGCTGAATGAACAAGGAAAGAAACGCAAAGAGAAAGAACCCTCTACCCACAAAGAAGGTATGATTTTTGGAGTACCTATAAATATTCAAAAGACACCACCAAGCTCCACAGCTACGATTGCATCTGCTGCCACTACCTCTGCCTACACCAATCACCTTTATACAGCCTCTGAAACCCAGCGCTGTGATCAAGATGCTGATCTTACACCCCTGCCAGTATCTGCTCCTGATACACCAGTCAAACCGAATGAAAAAAAACAAAAAGCCGACATATCATTAACAGACTTACAAAACAACGTCGTTGCTGCAATTAATGCGCGTGCAGATAATCTGGAGGGCATGATAACGAGGAACACAGTGAGCATTGAAGCTCTGAAGAAATCCATCGACTTCGCCTTTGCAGAAGTGGAGTCACTAAAGACTGACATGGGAGAGATCCAAACTGCCAATGAAAGATATGACCAGCAAATAATAGATCTGCAACTTAAGCTTAATGAAACTGAAAGATACAGACGGAGATGGAACCTCAGACTCCATGGTGTCCCTGAAGGTAACCCAGAAGATATCAAGGCTAAGGTTGTCAACATCTGCTGCACTATGGCACCAGGCTCCAAGCAGAAAATTTCAGATAACATTGACATTGTTCACCGCCTAGGCCGAAACCAAGGGACACCAAACCGGCCCAGAACGACCCCTATCCGCTTCACAAATAGATCTAAGAGAGACCTTCTGTGGAAGACGGCTAAAACGAGTGAATACCTTAAAAACAACAAGCTGAGATTTGCTGAGGACCTAACTACTGTTGACAAAGCAATGCGAAGCAAGCTGTGGCCACTGATTGAAGCTGCAAAGAAAGAAGGAAAGAAGGCACATTTTGCAGGTACCCATGTCATCATCGATGGGAAAGAGGTACGTCCAGGGCAACTTGATCAGTATCAAATGGACACATCACCCACTGGAGCGGTTTCCCACGCCTAAAGCTTTGAGTGTCTTCCTCCACGATGTCAAACCAAAGGTTTACTGTACTTTTGACTTCAGAGCACAAGATGACGTGTCTCATACTCTCTCTTATTCCCGAATCTTTAATCGTTCGGCTTTACTTTTTGCCTCCAAGTTTTTGAACTGTTAGGTGTGGACTCATTATTCTTTATTGCACTCCACACTAAAATCTGTTCATATACTCTGTGAGGACTACTAAGGGCTACTAAAGATCTAACTTTGAGTTCAAGGCGACCTGATATAGACTGTGCGTTCTTATTATAGCGATGGGGGACAGAAAAAGAAAATAATATTGGAAAAAGTGTATAGTTTATTTTTCATAATTTGAAAGATCTGTTAAACCTTTTACTTTTACCTTTTACTTTGATCTGTTAAGCCAACTGGCTGGTGATACAACATTATTTTTGAAAGATGACTCTCAGGTACCTTTATCTATTGATTTGATAAACAAGTTCTCTGCTGCATCTGGACTTTGCTTGAATTTAAAGAAATGTGAATTGCTAGCTCTCAAATATTGTGACGTCCCTTCTATTTTCAATATACCTGTAAAAGAATCTATTACTGACTTGGGAATTGTCATTACTTAAGATAAAGAGACCAGATGTAATCTTAATTTTGACCCTATTATTGACAAGACCCAGAAAAAAATAAACCAACGGCTACAAAGAGATTTGTCATTGAAAGGCAGAGTTTTGCTAACCAAAGCTGAGGGAATATCTCATCTTACATATGCTGCTTTATCTCTTGATGTTAACAAAAAGGTCTCAAAGAATATTGACAAGATGTTGTACAACTTTGTATGGAGGAACAAAAAACATTATATTAAAAAAACAGTAATAATGAACTCATATGATAAAGGCGGCCTTAACTTTTTAGATTTTAACACTTTAAACAATACTTTCAAAATAAATTGGCTAAAACAATACATCAAGAACCCGTCTTCAACTTGGAACTTCATACCAAATTATATTTTCTCCAAATTAGGTGGCCTAAATTTCCTCTTACTTTGTAATTATAACGTCGAAAAAATTCCCTTAAAGCTTTCCTACTTTTACAAACAGATGCTTCTCTCATGGTCATTGATTTACAAACATAACTTTTCCCCACACAGATACTACATATGGAACAATAAAGACATTTGATACAGAAACAAATCCTTATTTTACCCTTTCTGGTTTACTCACAACATCCTCTTGGTTCATCAGTTATTTAACCCA
>JAQNCA010055629.1:0-11487 GCA_029783725.1 Acanthurus tractus | reverse complement strand
ACTTATTATATACAATCAAGTCAGTGTCAACGGAGACTTCTTCACCAGCACCTTCACAGCATTTTAACAGAAGACACAACAAAGCAAAGCTTTAGTTCAAGCAGGCCATGTAGTCAAGCTATGCTCAGATCCAGCTGATCAGCTAATGTGGGCAGGCAAAGTCAGGCAGGCTCACATCAGCTGATTGGCCACATCAGATCAGCTGACCAAATCCCTTCCTATCTATTCAACTTGGCTCTCTATTTAAACTTCTGCAGCCTGCTTGCTTTTTGTTGTTTCCTTAGCATGCAGCCTCACAATTCTTGCCAAGTAATAAAAACACTCTTTGTGCTGCGCTTTGTGCTGTGTCTTATCTTGCTGATTGTCAAAGTCGACCCCTGGCAGTGATTAGGACCTATGGCAAGGTAACTGTATCATGGAGACTCAGTCTCAGCTATCTAATGTGGAGGGAGCCTCTCATGAAGAGAGCCCCATTGCCAACCGGTGTAGTGCTCATCTGGCAAGTAAAATCTTCTCCCAGCATTAGTGAATGGCTAGTGCTAAGGCTTCTGGAAGCCTTATTTAAGAATTGAGTTGCAGCTCTAATCAACGCTTCTTTTTAAGACCTTTTTGCATTGTACATGGAAAATGTCCATCTCAAACCCCAGTCTGCAGACCTCCATTTTTCCCAGGAAAGCTGTGAGGAAGAGAAAAGACATCTCGCAAGACTTTGCTGGCACTCCCACCCCACCTCCTTAATGGTCTTGAGTGCCCGCAACCAGTTCCGCCAACCAGGAGCCTAATCTTGTCTGTGCTCTGTCCAACATCCAGTCACCAGTCAACAGCTGAACAGCATGAACTCAGAAGCATGAACTCAAGAATCCAGCTGAAATCCAGCTCCACATCCCCAGCTGGTGTATTTTTCCCAAGTTTGACTGGTCTTTCTTCCTCCTGGGCTCATGGATGGGTCCCTGCTTTAACTTTGACTGCAGAATTGACGCTGACGCAGGTCAATGACGTCACTCTTGTGTACATCAGTGGCATTACAGTCCCGCAGAGGTCGCTGGAAAGTGCAGTTCCTGTTTTCACTGGCATCCCATTCTTCCCTCCAGCTGCTGCAATCTCTCCCAGCCTGAGAAGCCAGATTCTTGCAGGTAATGACATCAGTCTTGTTAAGATCTTGCTGTATTCAGAGGTTTCCGATTGGTGTATTGTGGATTGTGGAGATGTGTCACCGAAGCTGAAGGATAGTGACCCTCACTTGCCAAAAACCCTGGCTCTGGCTGAATTTAATGTAGCTTTTGACATATTCAGAGACGTCATCTGTGAGGTCTATCCATTGCACGGAGCTGAGATTGGTACATACTTGGCCATCATCTCAGACCTTGCCATGACCCAGGGAGGAACTTTATTCTACGAGTACCATAAGTCATTTGTGGCAAAAGCCACCATGTACATGAAAAGGTTTAATCAAAAACTGGACCGGTAAGTAGTTGACTTAGGCCTCATAAGGCCATGGGGAACCAGGACCTATCCAATTCAATCTATCTCTCTTTCTCTCACTCATCCAATCTGTGCCAAAAAAAACTGCAAATCATGACAAACCTCCACAGCGCTGGCAGGAAGAGAACAAGGTGAAGCTGCTTCTGACTCAACGAAACTAAACTCAACGAGAATGTCTTTAAATTCTATGATTGTAAATACATCCATGCTTGCAGCTACAGTGGAAACAGGCAACCAAAATCGGTGTGCCTGAGACGAACATGCTTTATGAGTAAAGAAAAGAAAAATAAATCAAATCCATCAGCACCCGTCAACATCCCTGAGCTGGAGATGGCTTTGGACAAGCATCCCAACCACTGTTTGCTCAAGTATTTACTCATAGGACTAACTCAGGGGTTTTTGACTGGGTTGATTCGGCTTCCAAAAGTGTCATTTGGTTGCAACAAACAATCGGCTCTAGAGGAGCCTGAGGTAGTAGATGTATTACTGGAAAAATAGGTCAAAAAGGCTTCATGATTGGCCCATTCGATAAATCACCTTTTCCAGCAACTAATATCAATTCTTTAGGCATAATCACATGCAAATATTGAGGGGAAAAGCATTTAATCATTGGTCTTTTTGCCTCTCACAACAATAAAACCCACAGTATCAACACTCTCATTCCTCTGGCATCCCTCTCCCTGTATTACACTTCGATTGATAATGCAATCAAATTTATCAAGAAGGTAGGCAGGGGCGCATGGCCAGCCAAAGCAGACATCACGGATGCCTATAATGCCTTTGCGTCCTTCACAGTGGCACCTTTTTGGTGTCAAGTGGAGGGAAAAAATGTATTTTGCAGTCAGACTCACCTTTCGTTGTCACAGCAGCCCAAAAATATATAATACCTTGTCAGAGGCACTTTGCTGGATTCTGCTGACCAGCTGTGGGCTGCCTTTTATGCTCCACCTTTTAGATTACTTTCTGCTGCATGATTATCCAAATTCTAAGCCAGAGCACTAAATTACTGCCCTTGGGCATACCTTTGCAAGACGAAGTGTTCCTCTTTCAGAAGAAGAGATGTTAGGCCCTCTCCAGGTTATGGAATTCCTGGGTATCACCTTAGATAGCTGCCTGATCGAAGCCTCTCTGCCTCTTGAGAAACAAAATCACATCAAGGAGGTCATGAGGAAGGCGAGAGATGTAGTGTCAGTTTCAGAAAGAGAGCTGCTGTTATTGCTAGGGCATTTTAATTTTACTATGTGTGTTATTCCTCAAGGTCCCTCCTTTTGTGTCCAGGCTTCTTGACCGCTCCAAGTCGGTTAAAAAAATTGCATGATATGGTGAAACTGGATGCAAATCAGAGCTTATGTTTTGGCCAATTTTGCTGGAAATTAAATGGCATTTCATTCTTTTATAATGAGAATCTGGAATCTTCATTTGATCTAAAGTTGTACACAGATACAGCACATTCTGTTGGTTTTGGGAATTTTTTTTTAAGCAGTCATTTACTGACACAAGGCCATATAACTGTTATCCTTGCCAGGCAACGCCACTTCCACTGCTCTTATGGAAATATATCCCATTGTTGTTGCTTGTCCTCTGTGCGGGATCAGTGGTCAAGAAAACATTCTGCTCTTTTGTGATAATGAGGCAGCAGTCAATATTATTGACAAGGGGCGCTTCTCAGTTCCTTTTATCATTAGATTTGTGAGGCCTATTGTATGGACAACTGTTATGACTAACAGACAAAAAATCATTTAATGCTTCACCCTCAATATTTTTCATTACTTCTCGAGCACTTGAAGACTCATAGGGATAAGAAAGGAACATTATTTTATTTCTGCTATTAATTCCACTTTTTGTCCTCTGTCCTCCATGACTTGCTATCTAAGAAGCCAACGTAATGCCGCTTAGCAAGAGCAGCTGTTTACAGCTGAAAAGGGGAAGCCCAAGTCCAGGGCATGGTTTGCCGCCTGCCCTCGCCTCCACTGGCAGTTCTGTGGGTTACCTCCAGAGTGCTACACTGCTCATTCTTTGCTCATCAGTGCAGCAACAACTGTGACTGCCTCAACCCCTGTTGCAACGCTCAAGGTTATAGGCAGATGGTCATCATCCGCCTACAAACATTATCTCTGTCCTGAGGCTGCAGATACTGTCGATGCTCATAAAACTATAAGTCCCAAATTAATTGATTGCTTTACATATGCTATGGCATCATGCTAGGTTCTATTCATCTCTTTTTACGTTAGTGAACTCTAATCATAAGTCATTCTTATTTGACTGCCTTAATTTGCCTAATTTGTCCCACCATAGTCACTGACTACCTCTTGCTCTGGCTTCTCCTTTAAATTCTTCACACATATGTGTGAAGTGCCTGGTGTGAATGTTTTGAGGGGGTTTTGCTGTTGCTCTCCCTGCATCAAGCTTTCCATGTCGGCGCATGGAAAGGCAGGGAGGTGTGCTCTCCCTGCTTCATGCTTTCCATGTAGGCACATTAAAGGGCAGGAGGGTGTGCGCTCCCTACCTCATGGTTTTTACATGTGAGTGTGGAACAACAGGGAAGTCCCAGAACAGGGCCAAATTTTAATCTTGTTTCTGTAATTGCAGTAAAGTTCTTTGACTTAAGTGGTCCTGACTGAACAGTGACTTTTCCTTTATTCTTGCATATCCTATGGGAAAGTTAATCCCCACCTCCACCTTTCACTTCTTCCTAGTATGAATCAGTTGGGCTCAACATCTGGGTCAACATTGAGTCTCTAGGGCAGTGTTTATCAACTGGCTGCCTGCGGGCCGAATCTGGTCCACCGAACCGTCCAATCTGGCCCGTGACTGGAGTCCAAAATTGTGAGGATCAAAGAGAAAATATCATGTGGTCCACACTATTAAAGCAACTAAAAAAAGGCAACAAC
The DNA here is from genome assembly GCA_029783725.1 of Acanthurus tractus. Classification (NCBI taxonomy): domain Eukaryota; kingdom Metazoa; phylum Chordata; class Actinopteri; order Acanthuriformes; family Acanthuridae; genus Acanthurus; species Acanthurus tractus. Next base: position 7,114 of record JAQNCA010055629.1, on the reverse strand, counting down.
TGAGATTCTTAACTATCTATAATCCCCACCATTTATGACTCCATTTAGGCTACATTCCGAAATGAGGACAGACTTGCTGCACTGTTTAACATTTGTTGTTTCACACAGTTCTTTTTTTTTGGTCAGTTAAAGTTTGAGTAATAATGCCACTTGCACTGGAGTAGGCAGATTTCAATGTGCCAACTTTTCTTTGACGGCCTCTGACTGCTCAGGATATGAATCCTTGAAATTTGTATGTTTAGTGTTGTGGTGACGGCCCAGATTATATTTTTTTGCGACAGCAACAGTTTCAATGCAAATGAGGCAAATAGGTGACGCATTTTGGAAGGTTGGCATGATAAATGCATACTTTTCAGTCCAGTCATCATTAAAGGATCTGTTTTCTACATCAACTTTTCCTTTCATGGCCTTTGAGAGTGCCATTTTACCTGTGTTAAGAGGCCTTTTCCTTTCACTTCCGCTGTGTTTGTTTTCAAGTTGAGGCAAAATATCTCTATCACTCCTGGTGGTTGACTGTGGTATAGGTGATAGAAGCCTGACTCATAAAGGCTAAAAATGCCTTCAGTTTTGTAATGAAATGAAATAAAACAATAAACAATAAACATAAAATAAAAATGTTATGCCAAAATTTGATTTTTATTTAATTTTTATTTGAGGGTCTGGCCCCCAAGGTGACTGCCCGGTAAAATTCTGGCTCTCTGACAAATATAGTTGTTGACCTCTGCTCTAGGGGCTAACAGTTGGACATTTGACCCTAACTGTGAAATAGCTTACCTGTTCATTCCTGTGCTAGAAGATCCAAAAGATCTTCAGGAGATGATGGTAAAGGTGTGTAGCAGAAATCTACTGTTTCTGGTATGTTGAAGATGATCTGTAGGAAAGCGCCAAAGTTTGTGAATCTCTTTATCCTTCCAGTCTGCAGACATCCTAGGTTCATCACTGGCATTATTTAAGATGACTCTCCTTTTCCTCTGTAAAAATGTGTATTTTTTTCCAGTCACAATATACACACTATCATTTAAAAAGTTTTCTAAGACCACATGACTTTAACAAAGAAACCTTCAAACACAGCAAAATCAAAGATGTCTGCCAAAACCTAATGCAGGTAGGAAAGGGTTTCTATGTTTGAATGTAAAATCAAGATGCATTTTTAAAAATAAAGTTACTCCCATGTATGACACTTACAGTCTTATGTTTGAAATACACAACAACTGATCTAACAACAACCAGACACAGCCATAACAAATAGTGTTCACATTCAATCAAATCAATGCAGCTATGGAAGAAGTCCAGTAAAGGGAAAGACTTCCTAGTGTGCTGCTCTGCAAAGTCCTGAAGCTGCAAATTTGCGAGGCTTCCTGGTGGAAAATTGACCAATTTGGCCTCCAGACTTTTGTGTCCCAAGAGATAACTGGTTGCTTCTTTCTTCCTCCAGTTAGCATCTTGATGCTAACTGCTTTGTGGCTCCCGTTGCTTGAGAAATCAGTTGGCAAACCTTGTGTCCTAGCCATTTGCCTCGGCTTAATTAGTACACTCTTGCTTATTTCTCAGATAGACTCTTACATCATGGTAAAGTGTAGTGTAGTAATCTGCAGTAAGACGACATTATCCATGGGCCTTTGGGAAGTGAAAGAGCTTTTCCCCCTTGAGCAGCAGGGAAAAAACGGAGATGCAGTTTCCTCTGGCCTACAAGGCTGAGAAAGAAGGGAGCCGTATCCCCAGTCCTGAAGGATTGAGAAAAGGAGTGAGCATTCTTATGGTGGGTCTTAATTGACTTGGTGCCAGCATGGGTCCAATAGCAGAGTTTGTGTATGCATGTAAAACTTAAACTTGTGTTCAGTGTAATTTATCCAAGAACCTGTGGCTATTATCAAAAAACTCTTGAGTGGATCATACTATTTATGGTGTACCATGGTTCCAGATTTTTATTGTAATTCTCAGTTTTATAAATATTAGTCCATTACACAGATAAAGTTATAACTGTTGGCAATTTGAATTTTTAGTAAATGTTTAAAACTTATAGCCTTGTGTACATAGGCGGAAATCCCGGGGGGGACACAGAGGACGTGTCCCCCCTTCCATAAAGTTGTTCCCCCCAAAAATCATTGTAAGCACACAAAAACAATTGAATAAGTTATAATATGTAGCGTTAAGTAATATGTTCAATAAAAGCACAACACAAGCGCTGCAAATTATAAACGTAAAACTTTTTTTTTTTTTTATTGTTGAAAGATGATGACCCCCCTATTTCTCAAAGTGGTTTAGTCCACATGCCGTTTCAAATGGGCAGGACTACCGGCAGCTCCATGTTTTAGCGAACAAGTGATCGTTTCATACACGATGGGAGACTACACTAATGTGTAAAAGCCAGTGAGTCATTTATCACACCGCTTGTTCAACAAGCTCAAGGTTGTAACATGAAAGTGACATTTCTCCTCTCTTTTTTTTTTTTTTTTTTAAATCAGCACGCCGGTAAGCAAATAGCCTAGCTTTTCAGATGCAGATGCAAAATGCAAACATTTTATTGTATTTTTAGGCCTACAGTTACAATTTATCATTTAAATGTAGAAGGGATTTTTTATTTTATTTTATTTTTGCATTTTTAAGTTGCCATATTTTGTGGCATAATTGTAATATGTTGTATTTTGTTTGTCAAAAAAAACAACACTACAATAAATGTATATTTTTGAAGAGCAGTTTGATGTTGTTGGATTATTCTTGATGGTATTTCCTCATAGTTTTGGAACTTATTTTGAGCTTCAGTTTTGTAAAGCTACTTTGATTGACTATAGTGGAAATTAGAGCAGGGTGCAAAGAAATTCTGTTAGATGTGATCATAAAGGTGTATCATTTCCACCTTTTACCTAATACCATTGTTGATTTTGCAGGTTGAACATAGAAAAACCTGTATACAGGTAGAATATGCACTAATACAGAACAATGCTATAACTACTATTATTACATTTAATAACATTCAACATGCTGTGGGCTCAACCCTGCAAGGCAAGTTCCAAAGGAGCAGGAGAGAGGGAGAGAGCATTTTTTTTTCATGTCCCCCCCAGGAATTACTCTCTTAAATTTTACTGTTTATTGGCCCCCTCAAAAAAATGAAATGGGATTTTCGCCCCTGCTTGTGTATACAATAACCTGTTCATTTCATTATTTAACTCAAATTGGCAGAATCTGTGAGACTGTGCATTAACCACACACTGCCTTGCCCACACTCTCAACCTCTTTCTGGCTTATAGCTTTGAATTTGAAAAACATGTAACAGCATAGCTGTTAAATGCTCCTTTATAAAACCAGTATTTATTAACTTTTTGACTTCTATTACTAAACTATGCCCCAATAGCCTTAAGTTAACACACTAAATATCTAACTGGTGGTGCTATAGGTAAGTTTAAGGAAGTGACCATCTGTATTTATTTCATTGCCATGTCTCAATATTGCAGAGGACGACTGATGATTACTTTAGTCCATTCAATACTGATTTATAGTGTCAGGATGACAAAACAGAACCCAAAAGTGAAGCCCCACATTGTGAAATAAAGAAACAAAAAGGCAATTTAATTAAAAAAATATGTTGATTCAAATGACCGGGGGGGGGGGTGGTGGTTAAGGACTTGAATATTCTAAGACAGGAGAGACAATGAGACATAGGTAGAGCACATTAGAGCTCAGGAAGCAATTACACTCGGAGGGAAAGTGGACTGGACAAAGGACCTAAAAAGACAATGGTATGGTGTGAAGTACAGAAGGAAACAGGGAAATGTGAATAATGTTAATACAAAAAATTGTGGTGTTGTTACAGATAGTGCTGCAGGCTCACTGAGGATGATATTTGGCTCTTTTGCTCTGCTAAAATATTATAAACAGGGAAGGTTTCTTTAATGGTATAACCTCTACACCTGAAAAATGAGCAAGAATTGCAAAATCTTGAAAGAGAACGGCCTTCCAAAATATGAACAGGAACTGGGGGCTTGATCAGAAAAAAGGTTGACAGTGATGCCATGAAGGCAGACAACATGCTGGAGAAGAAACTTGGCAGTCTCTTTAGCAGAGGGGAATGAAATGTGCCATCTTGCTGAATCTGTCAACTAGTGAGGATGGTGGTGTTTCTGTCAGAAGGGGGAAGACCAGTAACAAAATCCAGAGATATATGAGACCAGGGATGGGGTATGGGGAGTGGATGAAGGTGGCCACCAGGAGCCTGATGAGACGGTTTGTGTTGGTTACAAATAGGGTAGGCTTTGACAAACTCGCACACATCCTCATCTACAGTGGGCCACCAGAACCGCTGCGACAGGAACTCCTTTGTTCTGTGTATCCCAGGGTGACAAGAAAGTTTGGATGAATGTGACCATTGTAAAACCTCTGCATGTGGTCCAGGTTGGTTGACCAAAGCGGCTTTGACTTGTCCCAGGAGAGTAAAGCAATAAGACAGGAGGGGGCAACAGAGGGGCAGCCTCAACAGGGGAATATTTCTTAAAAAACTGACAAGAAAGACCATCTGGCTTGACATTTTTGGACCCGGGGCGGAGAATAGAGAGGAGTTGAACCATGTGAAAAAGACCTTGAGTTTAAGTTTTTGGCAGTGCAAAAGTACTCCAGGTTTGTATGATCTGTCCAGACAAGAAATGGAACTTTAGTTCCTTCCAACCAGTGCCACCATTCCTTCAAAGCTATTTTGACTGCCAGTAATTCTCGGTTTTCAGTGTCATAATTTTGCTCTGCAGGGGTCAGTTGGTCAGAGGAGAAGGCACATGGGTGAAGCTTCTGGTCTGAAGCCGAATGTTGAGACAACACGGCCCCCACCTCCACATCAGAGGCATCCACTTTCACCACAAACTGTTGTTCAGGGTCGGGACATGCAGAATGGGACCAGTGGTGAAACGTATCTTCAGTGTCTCAAATGCTTTATTAGCTGCAGGAGTCCAGGAGAATGTGACTTTGGAGAAAGTCAGGGCTGTGAGGGTAGAAGCCAGAGTGCTGTCGCCATGAATGAAGCGGAGATAAAAGTTGGCAAAGCCCAGACAGCATTATATGTGTTTCTGATTCTCAGGGACAGGCCAAGCTGTGTAACGGCTACCACTTTAGTAGGTCCTTTTGTGTTTAAATAAATACTCTTTTTTCACGATACTGCATCTGGGTCCTGGCTCTTTTGATAAGACCATAACAACAGGACTATTGGAGAAAAGCTCTGAGACAGACAGGTGAACTGACTTCTCTCCCAGATAAACAGAACCACAGCCTAAGGCAGGCAAAAAACAGGAAAAAAAACAGAGGCATTCGAGGTTAGGAACAAAGGGCAGAAGTGGTTACTGGGGCAGAGACGAGGAGGGATGGTTGAAAATGAGCCGAGTTGAAACCAGGATGTCAGTCCAAAAAAAGTTTGCTGGAGAGTCTGGCAAGGATGCATCGAACAATTTGGCAGGGAACAAAGGGAGAGTGAGGCCTATCTAACGCGGGGAAAGGTGCAGGTGGTTGAGACTGACTGGCAAAGAGGATTGGCTGGGGGAGTGAGTGACGATGCATTCAGGGTGACACAGAGAAAACCAGTGGTGGATAAACTGAAAACCATGACACGACAGAGAGTTAAATTCTAAAGATGACTGGTTGTACCTACTAGACCCACAAGATTAGTATGCTTCCAGAATGCAGACAACTCATGGTTCTTCAGTTCTCAAAGTGACCAAATATTTTTGTTTTCTTGAGGCAGTCCCTATTTCTAAGTGGCCTGTGCCCAGCAGAGTTGTTCTCTAAAATGTTTGTTTGTGCTTTGTCTCAGTGATATTCCCTAAACTAGATATTTACTGACTGCACTCAGCAGACATGGTAGAGAATTCTATTATCCTCTCTTTTATTATTATTTTCTAAACACAGAAAAAAATGACTCTGACAGGACCTATGACAAAGCGCCTCTTGGTCACCTGCACCCCTATCCATAAGTAAAGACTCCACTGCCAGCCAGCAGGATGAGGACACTATATCCATTGCGGCCTCAGAGGCAGTGACAGGAACAGTCCCAGTGGTTGGGGGGGCACCAGACTGCAGACCAAGAAGAAGAGATTTGATCTGAGCAAATTCAAAGGCCAACATGTCATCCTTACGGGAAAACAAATCATCATGACATTTCTTTTTACTGTGGGGGCCTCATTGTGTGAGCACTTATGGCGTCCAGGGTCCTTTGGTGGGCTTGAGGCCAGTGTCCCCGCAGGCATCTCGCCCTTGACCACAGCCAGCCTAGCTGACCTTTCCACCAGCAGTATGGGTATACAATTAAAGCAGACATTCTCAGTGAGCGCTTGCCTCAGGTGTCTGATCCGGAGACAACTGAGGGCACAAAGTATGGCCATCCTTCATGGTCAGAGGGGCCAAACAGCTGCTGCATCCATGCATCAACAGTGTCATCGTTGTAGCTGTATAAGCAGGAACCTAGTGAACCACACTCTATGCTATAAGTACTGGTATAGCAGGAAGCGAGAAAACTGTCATGATTCTTTAGCCAGAATTTAACTTCAACCAGGGAGCTATCAACTTGGCTCGAAGCAACAGAACCAACCACACTCAATACGGTGGAGCCGCCTGTACAGTGAGAAGCACGAACACTCACAGACAAAGCCTCAATTAATAGTAAAATTAATAAGCCTGGAGCGGGAGCATGCTCTCTATGCTATAATATCAACCAAGGATACAAAACACTAAATTATAGCTCGGCAACAATAGCAAATTTGAGCAAAAGATAAATAACATGATAAAAAACATAAAGGAGAAACACTATTAAGCCACAAAGTTTCCAACTTCCCTATTGTGAGGAATGAACACTCAAAACATCACCCAAACTAGCCATGAGCTTAGCCACAAGTGAAAACTGTACTCCACTGAAAAGGAAGCTAATAAAACAAAAGAAACTAGCTCCGTGGTTTAATACTGAAACACGAAAGTTAAAGCAGGCTTCACGTAAATTGGAAAGAATATGGCGTTCCACCAATTTGGAAGAATCCTGATTAGCCTGGCAAGTTAGTCTTAAAACATACAAGAAAGCCCTTTGCACTGCTAGAGCAGCCTATTACTCAACATTAATAGAGGTTAACAAGAACAACCCCAGGTTTCT
>JAQNCA010055321.1:0-11514 GCA_029783725.1 Acanthurus tractus | reverse complement strand
TGTAAAGTGTCTTGAGACAACCTTGTTGTGAATTGATGCTATATAAATAAAATTGAATTGAATTGAATTGAATTGAAGATACTGTTAAATTTAGTAAGAGCAGTTATATTAATACAATCATTTTGAAACTGTATGATGATTAAACAGGTTTTCACTTAACAAATAATTATTGATACAGTACCTATGTCCCAACACGCTGGGCATTATGTGTTAAATACAACTTAATTTTTCTTTTGTTTTAAACAAAAATCATTTGAGACAAATATGCATACTTGCATTGTTTGATTCCACCAAAGGAAAAACTTTAAGAAAGCTGAACTCCAAATGTTTGAAACTGACCGAAAGTGAAAATGTTCATGATTATTCTCTAAGGACAATTTAGTCGATGTGTTCAACATGCCAGATGCGGTTAGGAACATCTGGATAAAAGTGAACTAATGACACCACAATAAGATCTTGGGGCTATTGAGCAGCTCCCTTTCAGTTCACTCAAATTAGTTTGGTTCTATGTGAAACCTACATCACCTGTATCACCTGAGCTTGAGTTTCATCCATCGTAAGAAGTCTGGATAAGAAATTGCACAAGCTCTTAAAGTTTTAGTGTTAAGGATTTAGGGACATCTTTTTCCTAAAACCTTAACACTAAAAAAGAATATAATGAAGGTTTGGTTTTTTTAGTGTATCATCACCTGAAAATAAAAATCATTTTCACTACTTATAACAAGTAGTGAAAATGATTTTTATTTTCACTTCTTTTATGGAGTCCGCCATGTTTGGCTGTCATGTTTCTACAGAGGAAGAAGAAGATAACCAAACAGCAGCTGTAAAGACTCTCTTTCACATTTTTCAAAGGTTCAGCAGCCACCAAAGCTTCTCCTACAAGCTTTGAAGGGAAGAATGAGTAGAGGGATATTCATTGAGAGATGCAATTAAATTCTACACACCGGCCCCTTAGCAAGATGCATATTTTGCATTTTTGTCAACGATTTTTCAGTGCAGGAGGTACAGAAGATTTTGTCTTGGTATAAAAGTTAAGGAGCACATTAAAAGTTGTTTCTGTGGTACCTTTTAATATTATTTCCATGATATGAAATCAGCCCTTGTGTTAACTGGTATAAATCACACAAGAAAGCAGGTTAATGTCACATGAAAATTAATGGATGTCAACATGGGATGATGGGAATAATGCAGTAAGAAAAGGATTCATTCACTTTATTCCGTCCAAATGCTACATTGCTTGTAAAATGGTCAGCTGTGTTGTAAACTATGAGAAATATCTAGGAAATATCTAGGGCTTGCATGACTGTAAGTTGGTCCTCAAAACATCATAACAAGCAGCAGAGTGAGATCATATGGAAGGAGTGTGTGTGTGTGAGCGTGCAGGGTGTCATGCTGTTGTTTTCAGCAGTGTGTTTTAACACTTTGACCTGCTGTTATTGTTGTTGTGGTTCTTCATGTTATTCCACCACTGTGGCCGGTCTCATTAGCAGAGCTGTATCTGCTGAGGTTCAACCACAGCGTGATAACACTCTGCTCAACAACAATAAAACTTCAATCACACACACGCCTCTCAACAGCATGCCAGTATTGGTTGAATAACAAACATTAGAAGTAGAGCTCATGGAAACCTGTCAATGTTTGTGTGTGTGTGAGTGCAAAGGTGACCTCAGCAACCACCTGCCGGCGGATGTTGTGGTCATCAGCCGCCCACACGCCTACACACAGACGCACGCCACAAGTGAGTAGCAAAAAAACCCTCAGTGGAAAGTCTCCGCTCAGCTGCATCACAAAATGACTCTTTATACACAACAAGCTCTTACTCCAAGCACACTTCACCCATATTATCTCACTGACAACACCAACACAAACAAACACTGGACCTGACAGCTCGGACCTGTTTTTTCAACAGGAATTGTGTCAGTTTTCACTGGATTTATGGAAACATTGATACACTGTGTATCATGTTTGGACTGTTGAAGGTGAATGCAGGACAGCTGTGAAGGAATCAGGTGCTGTTTAAGTGCGTCTGAAGCATTTTGAATTTATAAGCCATAGGAACACGTTTCATTTGAAAGGCCCTGCATGCACACTGCTCGAGAGGAGAGAAAGAGGTACTCGTGGTTGTGATATCTCAGGAACATTTCATCAAGTGGACTTGGACTGTTGGATTAACAAGTAAGAATTTGCTATTCCAAAATAAATAAAAAAAACTTTGGAAAATGTCAGAGAGGATAAAAAAGAGAAAGCAAAGAAAATTAATGTCCAAAGGTTCAAAAATCAACTTTACTGTCACACAATAAAGTTCTGTAAAAACATGTTTTTGGCCGTTAATCCAAGTCGTTACTCAGGAATAGAAGGCAGATTGTGTCATTTCACATCTGTTGACTCTTATCTTGGGCGCCTTCTTCAAACTGTGCTGAATGTTAAGATCTTCTGTGTTCGAGAGCTGAAGACGCATGTGAATGATCCCTGTTTTAGAAATTGTAGCCTCTATGTCAAAGCATCCATGTTTGAAGCGAATCTGGGTAGACATGGATGTTAACTACAACCATATACCCTTTAAACAATACTTCAATTTTCTCTCTATTTTAGTTTCCTCTGCTATGTAACAAAGTAACAAGCGTATCTTTAATTCATTGGAATATTATAGTTTCTTCATATGTAAGCCATTTTGCTGACTCTGTATTTCATATAACAGTGAACATGGCTTGTGTCCAAACATTAGAATTCTCATCAGTTGCAAAATAAATAGTTAAAGACTTGAAAGAGAGATCTTGTCGGAGTGAAGAGGGGTGAATGAAGCAGAGCTGAGTATAGAAGTGAAGGGAGGTGGGAGAAAACAATCAGGCCTACAGAGCACAAAGAGAAGGTTTTGCTTTCCTCACACCGGCTCCATCTCTGCTCCTCCTTTTTTTCTCTTCTACATACCAACACTGTGAGTCATCCATGGCAGAGAGCATTGAGAGGCTATATCAGGCTGGAGAGGACAGCAAGGGAGGGTGGAAAACCGGATTGGAGCAAACATTGAAGAGAAAAGAGGGAGGAGGAAGAGGAGGACAAAGCAGAGGAAGGAAAGGAAACATGAAAGGAAGGTATTCGGGAGATTCCTTTGCTGCATAACTAAGGAAGCAGAAAAAGTCAAAGTCAGGATTTCTCAAGAAAGTTGAGTCATCAGAGTAACAGTTGGAAAAATGTCTTTAATCATTTTCATAGTTGCAAAATCATTTCACAATGTGGCAGCATAAAACAGAGTTCCTCCTTCAGTTCAGTGTGTCCAGAGTTCTTCAGAAGGAAACCTAACAATCACAGACCGTTTGTGAAAAAAACAAACAGTGTTCATGAAAAACTTCACTTTCACCTGTTCAATAACCAATATTTTGTAGCAAGTCCTAGCTGTAAGAGTTATGACCAGAACAAAAGCTTTTTTATTTTGATGTATTTTCAAAGCAGATCCAACATGGTTTCCCGCAACCCTAAACACACTGTTTTCCAAACCATTAGTCGTAGTTTGCACTTAAACGTGACCAAACTATAATCACAGAAGCACCTCAGAACAGGACTGACTCATATTTGTTGTGATCATGTATAACACACTCACTTTGCTGTTTTAAATGATCGTGACCTAATGACCTATTTTTGCTGAACTTTAAAATATTAATATAATGGATGTTTTGTTTAGGTGATGATTGCAAACAATTCAGTGAATTGATTTTCCTGAAAATGCTTTTCTTGCAGTGCAGATCCAACTTCTAATAAAGGCTTTTAATTAGCTTTCACAGTGTGGATATCTGGTCACTTAGTGGTTATTATAAGTTTCAATTTGGCTTAAGGCAAAGCATTTTTTCCAGATATCTTTAAATAAATCTTCTTAGAAAACATAATTTCTGTTCAAAAATATATATTGTATATATATCGATGTATGCATGTCTAATTGTTGGGTTATACCTACCAAATTATTTCTACAAAATATTGAAGACCAACTCTCAATTGTTATAAAATTCACTGAGAGAGTGGCGCTTACTTAACTGTTAATAATAGTTTAACGATTATGTTATACAATATTTTCATATTATCTTTAAACTATTAAACTATTCACTTTCATTTCAGTCAAAAGTCAAGTGAAAATCTGTGGCGTTGCATAATATTTCCGTTTCATTGTTGTGAGAACATGTTCGTGTGTGATACTCTGGATTTCTTTTTATGCAACAGTCACACTTTGTGTTTGATAGTTGAGTAATGTGGAAATCCTTTAATGAGTTATTTTAAAATGTCTTGAGTTCGTTCTGCCTCCAAGCTACAGGAATCCAGGATTAGAAAACTATTTGAAGTATGGGAGGCATTTGTTGGGTGAGTGGTGGGGAACACCCAAAGGCCCGGCCGGGAGGAGCCCTGTTCAGGTGCAAGGTCATAAATCCAGCCCCTGTACAGTCTATCTTTTTTCTTTTTTCTTTTTTAAATCTGAGAACTTTCCCACACCTCCCACTGCCTCATCAATACCTCTTCATACAGTGACAAACCAATCAGAGAACAGATCAGCTCTCAGCTCCATTCATACAGACACACCTCTGTCATACCTCCGCCATGACTGTTAGCATGTCACACATACTGGAGAAGGCACAGACACTGGAGCATGGCGGGAGGGCAACAGCAGCATTTCTGAGATGACAAAAGAAGGTGCAGCATGATGTCATTCACTGCACACACCTGAACGCATCATCTGCTGCTTTCGTGGGATTACAGCAGCTTTTTCTCACAAGAGCAAAAAAGGCCAAACGCAGGTCATGGGATGTGACTTTTCCTTGACACAGAGGTCACCCGAGGTCATGAAAGACCTCTGAGCACATGCTGAACTTGTCGTGATCCTGTTCAAGTTCTGTCTTGTTTTTTCCAGGTTTTCGTTGTGTCTTTGCCTAATGTTTCCCTCCTGTGCTCCTCCCAAGCCTGCTTTTCCTTAAAATCCTTTCCCCAACACTTGCCCTGCAGTCTTGTTAGCCCCGCCCCTCTTCCAGCATTTTCCTCAGCCGATCAGTTTCTCAACTGTTATATCATCTCACTCTCTGCACTTTAGCTTCCCCAACTTCTAATCTCCCTTTATGTTTAGTTTGTATTTGAGTCCATTTTTTTGTGTGTTTGTTCAGTTCTTATCGAGCCTTCTACTTAGGACGACAGGAAGCAGAATTAAAAGGAAAACTGTCATCTCCTTCAACTGGGCCAGCCTGCTCTGCTCTCTCCTTGTGACAGAATTGTCAAAAAATCTAGTTTATTTTTTCCCTGCTTGCAAAGGAGAGGTCAGCACATTGATAAATATTTGCCAGATTTCATACTGATTGCAGACCTTTTCATTTGGATACTCATGCTGGGTAGAAGGTAAATCCTTTAAATTTAAAGCCCTCAGCCTTTTTTCATCTGTGTCAAAGCCGACAAAGTCAGAGAGAGCTGAAAGTAAAATGTCCATGTCATGTTTTAGATCCTAACTATCATAGCTGAGTAGAAGCTCAGTTGAGGGCTGCCTTTTGAGTTATTTGCTGATGCCAAAGAAGACGTATTTGCTTTTATTGTTATTGTTTTTGGTGGCTTTTTAACACACAATATTTTACAAAAGCTAAGGTGGATATAAATGAAGGTCTGCAGTTTGAAGGTCTGAGCCAGCTGAGTGTTGGGCTGTGAGAAGGAACAACATGGGTCAAATAATGGTGATTTTTTTTTAAGGCAGCAGACATTTCAGCATTTTTTTTATCCAGAAAATAATGTGTGGAGAACTGCAACAATTCATACATACAATTCATCCCTTGTCAACCCTTTAAATTCATTCAGCTCATGGCCTTTTTTCAGTGATAACCCACAGTGTATATTTACAACCCTGCCGCCCAAAAATAAAATCTGTATAAATAGTTTGTCTCCTCAGCTACATTGTAGTGACATATGAAATCACTGACTTCATCATGCTCACAGGCAACATTTTCTAAGTGTTTGAAGCGTGACATTCATTCTCAGCATCAGACCTGTGAGGTGGTCAGTATCAGCCGTGGTTATATGTTCAAAGTAAAGGACTTCATGTGAGCAGACTTTGAGTATTATATCCTAAGTTCCATCTGTGGCAAAGTTTAGAGGATATAAACATTTTGGTTATGATAAGAAAGAGTTTGCCTGGTTTTATAACCAGTTACTCAACAATATTAACTTTAAAAACAGTTTAACCACAATGTTTCTCTGCCGGAGCCAGAGTCAAAACAAAAAAATCTGATGATGATGTGGTTATGATGAAGGGTTAATAGATTTAGTTTTAATTTTAGTTTAGCTGAAAACAAAGACCTTTTTTGTCTCATTTTCTGAGACATTTTTCAGACAGAATCTACAGTAACATTTCCTCATTATGCTGTTAGAAACCATTTTTCAAGCAGAATTGCCTTTTTCTTTAAGACATATTTTCTGGGAGACTTGGCTGATGTTGAACACATAATGAACTGAATGAAGTGAGAGTGTGTGTGAGAGCATGATGAGACAGCTACAAAGGGCCACACAGTTACAGTTTGACATTATCTCTGTCTTTGCACAGTGTACAGACACACCCTGGATACACTGAGGAGGAACTCGGCTGAGGCGGATGTGATGAAAGGGATCTTCCCATCTATGATGAAACACGGTTTTGAAATGAAGATGACTGTGAAACATTCTTTGCTTCTCTTAACTCAACATCCGCTCACTCAGCCTCAGTAGAGGGAAGCAGCTCGGCTTTTATAGTAAACCACCCTAAATTTTTTTCCCTAGTTTACTGTAAATTCTTTGGCACTCAGTCAAACTCAAACTTCCCAACTTGTTGACTCATCAAGTTATATTGCGTGTGTAGTATTGTGCAGCAGGAAGCTCAGTGGAGGTGACACTGAAGTCACCTGCAGCTTTTTACTTCAGGGAATTAGATTAATGCTTCAGCAATCACAACATTCATTTGATTTCTTTGTGAATATCTTGTTGAACAAAATTCATCAAAATTACAGATGTTGTGATGTTGTTATGTTGGATTTTTACAAGATCATGTTGCCAAAGAGTTTACACTGACAAATTTATGTTGTTGTTGTTGTTGTTGTTCTTTTTCTTCTTCTTCTTCTTCTTCTTCTTCTTCTTCTTCTTGTTTATAGAGGATGGCTGCCAGTTTCAAGGGAAAATACTTAGTAAAGCAAAGCAGCAAGATTGAAAGAAAGCAAATGGTTTAAGAGACGCTTTAGTTAAAATGTCAATATTTAATTTTTGAATTAATACTTATCAACAGTGCTGGTTAATGTCAACACTCCATATAAGTTTCTTTTTTTTTTGCCCCAGAGCTTATTTTCTGTAATAATCCAAATGAAAAAATACCTTTGCTTTTTCAGTGAGGGGATTTAGGTGATTTTAAATTCCAGCAGGCATACAAAACTCTATTATACAACACTCTATAGTGTTCTTATGAGGCTATTACTCAAAAATAATCACGTTTGTGGAATTCAGTTTCTAATAAATACCCACTTAGTGTTATTTAGTAGACAATACATACAGATATGATCATAATTATGCTTAAATAGATTTTTTTTTTTTAAAAAAACAGGTTTTTTTGAGCTTGAAATGTTTGAAGTGAAATAATCCCCTCCAGCTCCTGACTGAACAATGGCCATGGTGACTGTAAACCCCATGTAGATCCACGCTTTCTGGTAAATCACCTTCTGTCTAAATCAGTAAGTTCTTCCTCCTGCAGCTGTGAGGAGACAAGCCTTCAGAGAAATGACAGGAATGTCTGCTGAGAGTCGAACAATGATGAGACATGTTGAGCAAAGTTAATACATTAATCAATCAGACAGAGGCTTTTTCATGTGACATGATCTCACACATCAGCCTTCAGGGAGAGAGAGCGAGTGGAAAACTACAGGAAGAAAACAGGAAGGAAGCGAGTTCAAGGGTCTGACATCACAGCTTTTCTGAATTAAAACGGTTAATTGGCTGAAAAGGATTAAAGATTTGAGTTTCTCTTTATGTTAACATTTGTACATGCAATGCTGAATAAATTTACCTCTAATGTCAAAATTACATGTTATCTACAGATACGTTCAAGTAAATCAGACAGTAAAACAGAAAAATGTTGTCGAGATGATGTTGTCCACTTGACTGGAGGCAGATCAATGATTTCACGTAATCGGCATCTGTGAGTGTTGAAATGTGAAACCAGGAGAGGAATGAAACACAAGGTGAGACACATCAGAAGCTGAGCTCATCAGTCCTGTTTGGAGAAACAATTTAAGGTGATTCTTAGAAGCAAAAGTGGAACAAGATTCATCAACATCCTTACTTTCAGTTCAAAGAAACACACCTGTACATTTAACTGAAAGTAAATCAAGGGGTGGCAATGGTCCCTTGCAGATGTCATCCTCCTGGATGCCTGACTGAATTTGTACAGAAGTTATGACCAAGAGAGTTTCATATTCAATTAAGACTGAAAGTATTCTGTCACCCAAAGGTGTACAAATTGATGTGTGTGGACATCCAAAATAATATTAACTACCAGTGATAATGTGGCTCATATTGTTCTCAAGCTGTGAGTGTGCTTCATCAAAAATGTGCAAAATATGCTTCTGCAAACACTTAGTGCAGCAGGAACTATCAAAGAGGTGACTTCAAGTACTTAGCTAGGTTTGATAAGTTTGTAGATTCAGTAAAGCTTTTTAAAAAATGCAAGATGCAGTCAAGGAATGGTCCAGGTGTGCCATTGAGATCAAAATGAAGGGCAGCTTTAAAGACTCATGTGGTCCGACAGGTGCCTAAAGCAGTGGAGCCATCTACTCCCCATTTTCACCACCATCACCACCATAACACCGGCTGTAATGCCAAATTGGTGTTTATGTGCAATGAAACACATGATATGAGACAGGATGGGAGCAAACTGTGGCAGGTGGTGGTCAAGTCGAACTGTTGACAGGTTGATTGATAAGTTTTTGAGTTTTTGAGTTGTCCTGCTTCCCGTACATCTACATGCAGTGCAGCTCATTAAACTATTATGCACAAAGTTTGGGGTCATAACCTTTGTGGTATTTTTACTTAAGGTAACTGAATAGTGAAAGTCAGCATTCGTACAGTCATCTCACTCTTCCACATTTAAATGTAACACCCCACTTCTTCACCATGCTGTAAAAAGGGCCAGTGTCCACTAGTATCGCCTACGAGTCCTCATGGATCTCCTTGGATGAGCCCTTGAGATGAAGGTAGCAGATGACTTGAGCACTGAGTGCTCAGCATGTCAACATGTTGTTGGTATCACTGGTCTGATCCCATTACCAGATGGTCTCTGGCTGTTTTGCTCATTTTTTTCTCATCATGTTTGTCAGCTGATTCACACAAACTGGATGAAAGAACTTGCCAGCTGGAGTGTGTCCAGATAAATGTCCCTCTGACCTCCAGTCCTCCTCCACTCCACTGTTGTTTGTTTGAATGAGTCATGAGGTGCTCGTGAAACGTGATAACAGTGCGTAGAAGCTCAGAGAATGCAAGAAACACTCCAGCATCAAACTGTGATGACTATCTCATGGAGTTTCTGACTCCTGATAGCCCAGGAATATACGCTCATCCCCGATCCTCCACACAGATTAATGACCTTTATCTTGAGACAGGATGATGACCAAAGAGCCAGTCTATTTGTAGACATGGACGCTATAGGAAGCTTATTTTGGATCTTTTGGGGGGAAAGATGTATTATCTGAATCTGGGAAAAACAGATATGAGTCCTGAATTCCTGTGTCTTTCCCTCATTTGCATGATCATCCACTGACTGTGGAAAGTTTCTGTTGGAACTATTTTCCACCAGAGAATTTCCTCCTCTGTGGACAGATTAATCAGTCCATAGCTGTACTTAAGGAGATAGACATTTTTTTCTGTTATTTTTTGATGTGCATCAATGATAATAATCCTGACCTCGATGAAGCAAGTTTTCATGTGAAGAACAGAAAGGAGGACATGAACTCGGTCAGACCTCAGCCAGCTGGACATCGTCCATCTGTTAAATAACCAAATGTTCCACAAGGTCGTCCCAACTCCATCTGCAGGTTCTTTACGCCAGAAAAATCTCACATTTTAGAGCTGAAACAAGCTGTTCTTTCTTTCTTCCTAAATGTCTTAATTATAATCCATTTTATTCAACTATATATTCAATCAATTAATTAAACTTGAAGGTTAATTTTATTTTTTTTAATTTAGAAATTAACAAATAGTAATGGAAAAATAAATTTCACAAAGCCAGTAAAGGCAAAATTTTGTGCTCTAAATGTGCTGAAAACATCTTCTGCCAGTGAAATCTATTTAATTTGGTGGGAAGCTCTGACACAAGCAAGTAAGTGGATTCAAGTCAAGAATAAACTGTCGAGCTCAAACAGATTGCAGGGAAGGGAAAACAGTAAGAAAAACAAGTTTATTTAGTGTTTGTTTGTTAATAAAAGTTAGTCAGAGGGTCAATTGCAGCATGTAAGAAACCGCAGAGGAAAGAAAGTCGAAGAGGATCTGAGGGATGGCGGCAGCGAGGCCCTCACAGAGTTTAAGGAGGTTTGTTAAGAGGCTGATTGTGAGGGGATGAAAGGAAAGAGTGATGACGCCAGTGTTTAGACTGCAGTTTGAGGAGGACGTGGAGCTGCTCTCACAGCCACATTTGGGCAAGGGAACATGAATGTTTGGACAGAGCGATGAAGTTGCTCTGGTTCGGTTCCTGCCACATTTAACAGTTGTTATCAGTTATTTGACGTTTGCTGATCTCTGTGGGCAACCTGCAGGAGCTTCTGTCTCTTCTTCTCTTCTTTCCTGTCTTGTTTCATGGCGCTTTCAGTGTTGATGTTGTTAATTGGTGAGCTTTGGCATTAAACCGCTGCATTTCTCCTTCTTTGCAAATATTTTTAAATAATAGAACCCTTTTTCCAGGAACAAATAAATAATGATTGTATGACTGTATTTCTAGTCAGTTCAGCTAATTGTATTTATCCATCCTTGTTGCTCAGGCTGTTGCTCTGTTTACTCTTGAAGGACTTTCAAATATTTTTCCTCAGGCTTCACATTTAAACACAACCGATGACACAGATATTTTCCACTCATTGGGAACATATTTCCTCGATGGCAGCAAAGCCTCATCAACCAGAAAACTTCTGCATATACAAGTAATTATTACAGATAATGGCCAAATTTATAATAATATATGTATCATTAGATTTTAATAACTGATGTGTTCATAAATTTAATGTTACTGCTGATTATTTTAATTATTTCAGATACTGGGCTGGGCAGCTTGTGCAGTGAAGTAAAAGGTACAATAATTATTCCCTCTTAAATGTCATGGAGTAGAAGTACAAAAGTCATAGAAAATTGATGTACAAATCCCTCCACGTGCCATATCTAGGAAATTATGTTAAGTTGCATTTAGTTTTGTCTCGTGTCTATATTGTCTCGTGACTTCCTGTTTTATTTTGAAATTTAACTTCCCTCTCGTTTCAGGTACCTTGCTCCCTTCCCTTGTGT
>JAQNCA010054996.1:0-11537 GCA_029783725.1 Acanthurus tractus | reverse complement strand
AATTGAATTGAATTGAATTATATATAGTATATAGTCTCTGTGTTTTCCCTTAGTTTTTGTTGAATTGTCTGTTGAGCTCTGTTGTGCACTGTTATGCCCTTGGTCCTGATCTTCCTGCATCTTGGTTTGAGTAGCATTTGAGTTTTTTTGTCTGCTTTGATTTAGTCTTTTTTGTTGGACTTTGCATTTTGTTTGATATTGTATTATTGTCTTTTTTTGTGAATAAAGCTTGCCTTTTGTTAAATCCCTGGATATTGTCTGCATTTGGGTTCTTAGTTTTGTCATTCCTGACACCAGGTTGTAAATAACCTGAAAGTGCATGTTATATTTGAATTTTGTTTGTTTATTTGTTATTCCTATTTTCTAATAGGAAGTGAGTAGACATTTTAGCCTTTTTTGTGGCATGGCTGTATGGACATAAATGTCAGTCTTGATTATTCCACTTGACTGAAACGTAAATATCTTAGCAACTGTTGAAGTAGTTTTGAAATTGATCTGTCTTTTGTTTAATTAATTTATGCAAAATTTAATAAAAACAAAGAGCACAGCACAAACTTCCATAAAAGAAATTAAAAGTAAATATAAATTACATAAAGTGGAAATCTTGGATCCAATACTAAAACACCCCTCTTGAATTCATGTGTGTGTTTATCTGTGCTTCTGATATTTGGTGTTATTAAGCATACAAGTTGGACTACTGAGCAAAAGACTTTGTGTGAGCGAGGTAAAATTGAGAATAGGGATAATTCCTTGTTTTGCTCTATTGTCCAAAAGGACTTAAGGGATGTACTTTTGGGAAAAATGCTCTCCATTTATGATGATTTAATTTTGCTGAATGCTTATGATAAACTTGAGGTGTGCTCCAGGAATGACTTTTTTTTTTCAAGCAAATTTTATTAGCAAAGCCTGGGAGAGAAGGCAGAGTATTTTAAGTAAGGGCTTCAAGGTATCCTGTAATTCTATAATAATAATAAAAAAGTCATAAGATTTCTGACCACCACCCAGGTCATATACAGCAAGAGTGGGTATACATGACCACAAAAAGAAATCAGAAGACATCATCACTAGATTCTAAAACACAGCTGACTAAAAATACTTATACCTATTTTTGTTATATATTAGAGGTTAATATTTTCAAAAACAACTTAAAAAGACTGATTAGTAAATCATTTTGGCCAATTAATTTTAACATTTATCTTAGTTTACTTTTGAAAAAGACCAAATTGAGGGGTGAACTGCCACAACAAAAATAAAAAGGTCAGCAAGGTATGTAAAGCCAGATATTTGTTACAAAGGTGGCTTTCTTTAAACAGCTAGATTGCCATGGTAACTGATGCTGCAGACAAACTTGGTTATGTTAAGAGTAATACACACGTCAACATCAGAAAAGGAAGTGCAGTGATTGCATTAAGTGCAGCAGACCTTGAGATGATCTCTGCTCTTGGCATCTTAAGATCAGACAATCAAAACACTCGGGCCACATGTCATTGCAAGTGGTGTGGTCAACCCAGGAAGCAAGGAAAACGAGCTGGGATAAGAGTTAAGACAAAATACAGGAGCAGGATGGATGCTGAGCCAGACCTGAGACTGAAGCTGACCACGATTGAGCCAGACATCACAGGAATGTGTGCGCAGAGACAGGCTCACCCCTCTCATTAGGCATGTGTAAGTTGATGGTAGTCATTAATATGCTGGCTAGTTCTTAATAATTGTGAGTGGTTCATTGATCCCCTTTTCCTGCTATGTTGTTACAGGTACAGGTCATTTTAAGTAGCAGAGTGTTAACAGTAAGGACACATTCGTCAAGGCGGGACTGAAAAACGATATTGAGCCTAATATGTTTAGGTGTGCATTTTTGTTTTTTGACAGGTTTGGCGTTTTTGCAGGTGTGTTTTTTTGTTCCGCATGTGAAGACGGGGACAGTGATGACAAAAGAGGTCTTCATGTGTTGTTCATAAACAATGCATGGACTTTTCTGATGTGAATGTTCATTCTTGTTATGGATTTGTAATTTTCTGTTGTGAAATTTTAAGTGAGATTTTTGTGAGATTCCGAAGTCAAAATCACTTAATATCTGTGACCTAGATTAGAATAATATTTTTTTGAAGAAACAGAACACTTATGGTTCTGTCAGCCTACTGTGTCTGTGTTTTAAAGAAATACAGCTGTTATTCTTAATGTTCTTGCTGGCTGTGTGTATGAGAGGTAAAGAGGTGCCGTACCTTGTTAGGATGAGTTTTAATGACTGTTAAAATGCTACTGTTTTGTATAGTGTAGCTGTGGCTGGCAATAATTATCAATAAATAATCTTCATATTCAGAGTATGCATACCCCCTTTGTGAAGTGTCCATAAGGTAAGCCTTTGCTACTGTATGTTCAGGTTGGACATATATGGTGGTACTTTGAGAGCTTGATATTTTCTCAGGTGGTACACACTTTAAAAAGTTTGAGAACTACTGAGTTAAACTAAGGAGGCTTGGACCCACGGCTGTTCCACTACCCAGTGGGGCAATAAAATGGATGAGAAAAGACTCAAGCTGACTCAGCAAAGAGAAACCAGAAACGGTGACGCTCTCATTTTCACAGAGATGTGGCTTCATAGCAACATACCAGATAAGGCTTTAGCACTGGATGGGCGGAGCCTGTTCTGGGCTGGCAGAACACAAGACTCCAGTAAGACAAGAGGGGGCGGACTCTGTGTGTACATCAATCATGCTTGGTGCACAGGTCAGTGTGGATGGAAAATGTTCACCTGATGTCGAGTTTTTACTGCTGCCCAGAGAATTTGGTGTCTGTTTGTCAGCCAGTTGCTGTTATTATTGTTGCTGGGGATTTGTATCAAATGGACCTCAGAACCGTTTTGCCTAGATTCCCCCTGCACGTCCTTATCTCCACCAGAAGAAACAACACACTGGACCATGTCTACACCAATGTTCCTGGCAGTTACAGAGCCCTCCCTCGTCCTCATTTTGGCCAGTCAAACCACAACTCCCTGCTTCTCCTGCCTACTTACATCCGCTTCACTCACCTTGAGAAAAGCAACATGTACATCAGAATGCTGTTTGTTGGTTTCAGCTCAGCTTTCAACACGATCTCCCCCATGAAGCTGATAGGAAAACACTCTGGGCATCAGTACCACTCAATGCAACTGGATACTGGACTTTTTCACAGACAGACCCCAGTCAGTTTGGATCGGCAGTCATTCCTCCTCCACTCTAATGCTCAACACCAGAGCCCTCCAGCGCTGTGTGCTCAGCCCCCTCCTTTTCACGCTGTGCACCCACGACTGCAACCCCTGACATGGAGCGAACTCTATTGTGAAGTTTGCAGATGACACCACCATCATCAGCTGGATTTCCAACTATGACAAGTTTTTATATTGGGAGGAAATCCACCATCTTGCAAAATGGTGCACAGAAAACAACTTACTGCTCAACGTCAGCAAAACCAAAGAGCTGATGGTTGATTTTAGAAAAAAGGAGGAAAAGACACACAACCCTGTCTACATCAGTGGAGCTGAGGTGGAGCAAGTGAGCAGTTTTAAGTTCCTGGGAATCAACATAACAGAGAACCTGTCATGGACTTCACATATCTCTGCTGTGGTTATAAAAGCTCAGAAACGGCTGTACTTCTTAAGAACACTTAAGAAAGCAAAATTCCCAAGCCAAGTTCTTGTCAACTTTTACAAAGGAGTGATTGAAAGCATCCTGACTGGAAACATCACAAACTGGCATGGGATGTGCACGGCCCAGGACAGGAAGTCTCTGCAACGAGTGATTAAAACTGCCCAAAACATCATCGGTACCCATCTACCAAGTATCAGTGATATTGGGGATCTGAGGTGCCTGCGTAGAGCAAAGAAAATCCTGAAAGACAACAGTCACCCCAGCCACAGCCTGTTCACCCTGCTGCCGTCAGGCAAAAGATACAGAAGTATTCGCTGCTGTACCACCAGACTACAGAGCAGCTTTTTCCCTCAGGCTGTGAGACTGCTTAATGCACCATCTGCACTCATCCATGTGAAATAATTTTATCTTTTTTATACAATCAATTAATCACTCGAGAGGGAACCGCATTTTAATTTCATTGTACAACTTGTTGTATAATGAGGGTTATCCTCATTGAACTCAGCATTTCCTGCACAAATATTTAACAGTAAAAGCCTTGCAACTGTCCAAGATGCACATTACTCTCCTTTTCTGGAAGGCTGTCAGTGTGAAAAATCAGAAACAAGTGTTAAATTTCATAACACTTGTTACTTGAACCCGATTTAAAAAAGTGTCAGAAAAGTCTTACAAATCATTTATAGCATTTCAGTTGCCTAACCTCACCCATAGTTTGATTTTGCTGTAACATAGTTTCAATACAATGCAGAATATGGTACATACTGATTTGCAGAACTGGTTTTAGTGGGGTCTTTTTATCTGATCTACATATTTATGTTATTTATGTGATATACAATCAAGACTCTGCAGAGGTTGTTTATTTTAAAAACAGACCTGACTTTGTTCCTGTGTGACCTCCTACCTGGTTTGAACTGTTTGATATGCACCTTGACACCTCAAACATAGACTAGACTTGCATTTGCAGTGGGAAATCTGGGGACATCACATGCATTGCCTTGACAGGCTGCAATTAGGTCCAGTGGCTGTGTCACAGACAGAATGTGATGCAGCTGTGTGAGACGGGGTATTACTAACACTCCACTGCTAGTCTTCCCTACAAAGGTCAGATCCTGGCTCTCCAGCTTAATACTTTAACCTTAGCCTTTAGCTACTTGAATGTAATCTTTTTCACTTAATATGAATCATCTAACACAGTACAGTCAGTGCCTCAAGCAAAGCAGGTTCTTTTGCTTTTTGAAAAAACAACTCAAGTCTCTGACTAGACTGCATGTCTGGTGAGACTGAGTTGTTCTCTTACACTCCTGAGCCTCTCATATCCAACCTAACAAATGCCTAATTAGTATACTATTTTTTCTTACCCATTTGATTTTACAGTTAAGGGAAGTTTGTTTCTTGAGGCTGCCTCACAAGCATTTGAAATGTGTCCCTGTCTTTATTGTCGTCATTGTTTCCAATAAGACTTTAACAGTCAAGTGAATCTCAGAGTGTGTCGTTCTAAGGCAACCCAACTGAAGCTGAATATGTTTCATAGTTGCTCATTTCCGTTTATTTCGGCATACACAAAATGATCCTCTAAGTTTATTAATTAATTTATTCATTCATTCATTCAAAATCTGTCTGTCTGTAAATGTCTGTGAATGAATGTTGTGCTCCTTAAGTACTTATCATTCGGGTTAACAGATCTGGTATTTTTATCAAAACAGCTTGAAGCAGGTCAGCAAGCTCTGAGTCTATTAACTAACCTATAAAAGAAAGTCAGTGCAATATAGAGATGCACTTAGCAATGAATGGATGAATGAGCAAACGGATAAATGGGTGATGAATGACTGGATTAACGATTAATAGATAAAGCCAATACATACAGTATATGCCCACAAATCCAGAAATTACTAGCCCTCCAAACAAAGCTAATCTAAACTAGGTTTAAACCTAGTATATCGCTGGGACCATATATTGTGAATGTGCTATTAATTGTGGCCACATCGTGTGTAGACAGTCTATGTCTATAGGTGATTTTCTAGATATTAAATGTACATCTGCTTTTCTTTACTGCTCCCAGTAATATATTTGGTGGCGTATTACAAAGCAGGTAATATGACATTGGCAAGCCTTGTGACAGACAAAAATGCTGAAATTGGAGTTGGAAGAATAATTGAATAGTTTGAAGAATTTCCACTTTTATCTTAATATCTCAAGAGAAGGCTTTCTAAACTTAACTATTAGTTTATATTTTAAGTTTATATCTTTGTGATGTCTCTTGTCTTTTCAAAGAGTAACAGTTAATTTAGTGCTTTGTCAGGGCAGTTGTTATATTGGGTGCTTTAACCGTGCACTTTTCCTCATGCGTCACAGGGCAAGCTCCCCTTCCTACTATGCTCTCTTTTAGACAGTGCATAACCATTATTTCCAAAAGCAGTATGTTTTTATTATTTGTTTTTTTGTGTTATCCCCTCATGATGAATCTCAGATATTGTAATGTCTCTCTGGCATGTACAATGTACTGAGATGCATTATTGCATTGTGAAGCACTGGTGAGGTGTGAATTGGCTCTCAATTTCTTTTTTTTTTCCACATTTATTCTCCTGTCCTGCTCCAGTTATTGACACACAAACAGCTGTTTACTCGTCTGCCTCCAATTCTTTGTCGTCTTGGCTGATCTGGAAATAACACTTCTTCGTGAGGTACTTCAGATACCTTTTGGAGAACTGCTTCTCAAATGTGACGTTGATCTTGTTCTTCATACAAGATCAAGGGAATCTGGGTAACAAGGATGTTACCCAGATTCCCCATCTTTCCGTTGACCTTCATCCTCTCTTTGAGGAAGGCTTCAAAATTAGCGTCCAGGAGTCCAGAATCCTGTCCTCCACAGGATGGGTCAGGTCCAACGTGAACTTTTTTTGGCTTTCTTGCCAACAGCTGACCTCTTCTGTATGATTGTTGCCATGTTGAGGGATCGGATGGGAAAGAGCGACTTGGCTCTTAATTTCCATCGAAATAGTGTATTTTTGTGTGTGCAAACCCAGTGGGCATGAACTACACATTGTTTTCTCTTTATGTCACCAGTGATAGCCTTGGAGGAAGAAACCTTTGATAAATGGATGTTAGTTGGGCACCATAATTCCAGATGCTATTTTTATATGTGTAGCCCTCTGAGCCATGAGTTCCAGTGGTTATCTTACTAGCTATAGAAAAGAAATAATTTAATTACTTTTGCTTAATTGTAGAGTTATGGTAATGTACAAAAGATAAACTGAGACAGACCACTTAAAGTGAATAATCTTTTTCTTTTATTAAAAAAATCATCATTTATTGATTAAATTGCAATACCTTTCTATGCTAAGGTTGTCAACAGTACAACTCTGGGATTACCTGCATTGCAGGTAATGATGAAGCACATTTTGCAAAAAAAAAAAAAATTGACTCATGCTTTTTAGCGAATGAGTTAACTGAATTACTTATTACGGCTCTTACTGTGTCCATACCCAACAAGAGTCTGGAGTAATGGTGTCTGAAAGATATTTGCACCCATTCTTTTTGAAAGAACAAATGCTAATGGGCAAACTCTACCACTCAATCAGTTGGGAGAGAATTTCACATGTATGCTGTTGTTCCTTATTTTGCTGCAGTCCAGCCAAAAATCAACATGCTATTATGCTATTTTGCAGAAAGACCCAAAAATAGACTTCTCATGACTCCTCTCATGACTGGATCATGCTCCTAGACCTCAAACAAATTTCAAATTCTTAAACTTATTTAAAATATACCAGTTTTGATTATTGGTAGGACTGAAGCACATTCTTCTGTCTGAAAGCATTACACTCTCTACTTCCAAATACTGTACATAACAAAAATAGTACAACAATACTAAGTGAAACCTTTTTTTTAACAATAAATGTATTGGATTTTCTTTTTTCTACAAGAGCATTGATAATAAAACAAACACATAGACAATACCAGCAGGCAAAACCCAAAACAAAATTCATATTATGTTGTCAAGACTTTGCAGGAGGCCACAGGAAACAGTCCACATTACATGCAAATCGCCACAAGAAACTACTGAATAAGGATGCTCCTTGCAAATTAATGTAAAAAAGTCAGGACCAAGATAGTTCAAGTAGGGCAGCCAAACTTTGTGGAACTTATCTGCTTTGTTATGTAGAGTATTTTTTCACACGTCTCACAGAATATGTCAGACCAATATTTCTGTAATTTATGACATAATCATGGGCGATGAGTTAAGGTACCCATTTAAGTTTTGCATTTAAAGGCCAGTTTACCTAAAGGTTTGTGACGCAACAAAACAGTCGCAGGTAGAGTTGCAGCAGTATAGACAGGTCTGTCTCAGCTCCACTGAAGCTGGCTAAAGACGCCATTAGCTTGCAACTCCACATTTCAAGTCGCCAGAGGCCAGTTTTAAAACCTAAGACACGTCACTAATTGCAACAGCCAATCAGCTTATATTAATGTAAGTGCTTTTTTATTGAATCTTTGGTGTAAACTGGCCTTAAGACTCAGGAAATAAAATGGTGAGTTGAGTCTCCTCTCTAGATGGTGGGCTGGTCACCATGCCTTTAAGGAATTTATTGCTATCAGATTTGTACAGTTATCTCTTATCTTCTAAAAGTCCCTAAAAAAAGTAAATAATGTGATGTATCTAATCTGTCCTCTACCCAGAAAATGTACTACTATGTTGATCATTCTAATAAGAGCTGGAGCTGATGTCTCAGTTCGAGACGATGTCATCAGCGAACAGAGTTAGTTTATGACACCTTTCCTCTTTGACTTGCAAGCCATATATTGTGGGTGCCACTCTGAAGGCCTCAACCAATGGCTCAGTGGCCAGTGAAAATAAGAGAGGCAACAAGGGACAGCTCTGTGTTATACCCCTACACGTAGGAAAGCATTTTGATCTCAATTCATTAGTTAAAATTGCCGTTTGAGAGTCACTTTGTATGATTTTAAACCATTTTACTAAAGTACAATTTTTTCAAATGTGTAAAACAAAAACAACTACTCAGTTCCGTCAAACGGTTTCTCTGCATCCAGACAAAGCACAAGACCATCTGTAGATTTTTGTTTGAAGGCCTGATTAACATAGAAAATATGTCTATTTTTTTAGTAGCCTTTTATCAAGCTAGTATGATCTTCTGTAATTAAGATGGGCAAAAGATCCTATTAAAGAGTAGCTAGAGTTTAAGAAAGCAGTTTTCTCTCCACATTTAAAAGAGCTAGCAGTCTATGGGAGAAACAAGACTCGGGACACTTTCCTTTTTAAAATAAAAGTGATATGTTAGCCTTTTTGAGAGTCTGTGGTAATTCTACAGTTGAAATTTAATGGTTAAACATTTTAAGTATGGTTCTACATGCAGGTCCCTAAACTCATAAGATTTACAGCAGAACCCATCAAGCCCTGATGACTTCCACTCTTGAGGTCTTTAATAGCAAAAATTACATCATCTCTTGTAAACTTGCCATTGAGAAAATGTTTCTGTTTTTCTGATTTTGCTGGAAGATTGATCTGTGCAGTGCTTGTGTATTTCCAAGGAGAGCAGATTTGTTTAACATTCTTTAAAGCAATTACTTATTGGTTGAATAAAAAATATAATGGATAATAGCTACTTTAGACTGGGACTCTACTCTGTTTCGAATAAGGTGGGCCAGACATTTTCCTGGTTTGTTTTGGCGCTCATGTTCATTTTACTCTGTTAAGTTAACTCTCTTGCATGTCTAAACTGACACCCATGAGGTTTAGAGAAAAAAAGTAGACCCAAAATCTTCACAAATGGCATGAAGAGCCTTTGCTTGGGGAGAGAGAGCTATAGCACTATGGAGAAATCTATGGATGAGTAGATTTTACATACAATTAAAATATCACCCACCAGTACTGTATTACTGTGGTTTAAATACAGAAAAATAAAACAACTGAATGTACAGAAACACTAGAACCAGAAGAAGACACACAGAAAACAGACCAAAATGAAAGTAAAATGAAAACCAAATGAAATAGGAACAAATTCCTACTAATTGTGCAGGGCATTAGGGTCTCCCTTTTTCCCTTAGCAAACAATATTGCACCTAACCACAGACATAACATAAATCCCACCTAACACATGCCAATATGAGAGTAGTCCACATAGGGAGTAGTAAAAAAGTAAAATTTAACACAGTAATAAATAATATGATCATATGATTACTTACATATCATTAGTTGTATTAGTCCAGTAATCAGAGTTTAAGAGGAGAAAGTGAGAGCTTTGTGAACTCTAATCAGGTTAAGTCTTATTATTGATCATTACCAACTACAGATCAGAAATCCTAAGCAAGAGGTATTATTATTATTATTATTATTATTATTATTATTATTATTATTATTATTATTATTATTATTATTATTATTATTATTATTTTCATTTTGGGAGCACAGTCTTAAGTTCTCAGTACAGTACTACTGGTTCAGCTTGTGCTTATAAGCAGTTTTAGTGTTCAACTGCATGACTCTATAATCCATAAAAGAGTTTAAAATTTTGAATCACTAGACACAGTGGGTACAAAATGATTGTGGAGATGTGCAAACACAGGATGTGAGCTGAGAACAAGGTTGGAAGTAATTTGGGGGTTTTTTTGTTGGGTTTTATTACCTCTCTCTAGAGTCATTACAGCTTCTACAGGTTGTTATTATTTCTCCTGCTGTATATATTGTTTTGGAAAGTCATCTGAAGTCTGGTAAGGAAGCATGTGCACAGCTCACTGTATTTACTGTGCTCAGTAAAGACAGCTCTCCAAGGCATGACAAACAACTGAGGTTTGTGTATAAAGGGTGCAGTGTGTTGTTGATCAGGCCTGGTACAGCAGGGTTTAGAGTTCTCGGTGGCATTTTGAGGCCAGGTCTCCTAGTGCGAGGACTCCACTGCAATCAGCCAGTGAATGAGCTTAATCATTTGTAATGAGTCCAGAGTCCAACCTGCTAACTTTATAAATGAAACTGACTTAACAGGTCAAAGTAGTCCAGCAGATCTTGGTTCTGTATCTACAGTGCAAGAAAGGAATCAGTGTTTAATTAAGCTTCCACACTAATGACAACTGTGACTGGAGCTGTGGACTGTCTGTACATCAGTATGTCGGTACCCATGTCTCATTCTTGTGAATGCAATAGACAATAATAGAATAGAATTTCATTAAATCGAGCACAAATGTTACTTTAGACTCCAGGATGAGCTGGTTATATTTTGGCAGACAAAAGGTCAAAGGTCAAGATCTCTTTAACCTTTTTTTTTATTTTATTCTTGTACATGTGATATGTCAACAAGTTCATGCTGGAATTTGATCAAATCAAGAACAAGCATCCACTTGGAGTGAAGAATGAATTAATTATATTTTGGTAGCCCAGAAATAAAGTTCAAAGTCACTATGAACTCATAAAACATATTTTTGCCTATAATCTAAGTAATCAAACCCTTATTATGTTAAACAGTTCACATACAGTGATGAAGTGATGACATGTCCAGAGCTCACTTAAAGAGCACTGAAAGTTTTTTTTTTCTCAACAAAGGACATGGAGAAAACTTAAAGTAAAAGGGAACTGACATCTTTGTCCTGGAGCTTTACACAAGTAATCATTGACTTTGTTTAAAATGAGTGGATCTTTATTGATGATGTCAAATTGATATATAAGGATGTTTAATATATAATTTAATAAATGCCTCTTTCCCTATTTTTTTAGAGCCTTGGCAATAAGGTTTTGAGTTTTTCCAGGATTGACATATGAGTTGCACTGTTAAAGAAATTTCCTCACCCAAGATGTAGAAGTGTCTTTCTACAATATACTGAACTGTGTGTGTGTGCGTGTGCGTGTGCGTGTGAGTGTGCGTGTGCGTGTGCGTGTGCGTGTGCGTGTGAGTGTGCGTGTGAGTG
>JAQNCA010054947.1:0-11540 GCA_029783725.1 Acanthurus tractus | reverse complement strand
AGCACTAAGATCTAACAGAACAAGTACAGAGACAAGTCCCCTATCTGATGCCAACAAAAGATCATTAGTTACTTTTATCAGTGCTGTCTCAGTGCTATGATGTACTCTGAAGCCTGATTGAAATTCCTCAAATAGGCCATTATTATGCAAGAAATCACGCAATTGATTGGGGACTGTTTTCTCAAGAATCTTAGAGAGAAAGGGGAGGTTAGATATAGGTCTTTAGTTGGCTAAGACCCCAGGATCAAAAGTTGGCTTTTTAAGAAGAGGTTTAATAAGAACTACTTTAAAGACTGAGGTACATATCCTGTTGATAAGGAAAGGTTTATTATATTCACTAGAAAAGTATTTGGTATATTTTGTTGTGATGCTGTGGAGGTGTTGGTGAAGGAATCTCCGCTGACACTGACTTGATTGCATATAATGACGTTTATTGCAAGGAAGTACAGTATTGATCAGGTGTTCCAGACAACCTGAGGGAGCATTCAAAGCCAATACGAAAAACCCCAACATTCAGTGCAAACATTTCACTTTTATAGGCCTGGCTGAGACATCGCCATTACAACAGGGATGCAACTCCACACAAATGGAACCCTTCCACTGTCATATACTCCATGGGAAAGAAAAAACAGGATGAAGCTGTCAAGTAAACTTCAGGGTAATATTAAGTTGCAACACAGACAAAGAAGATGTTTCAAAGCATATAAGGGCATAGTGAGAGCTGCCGATAGATTGGAAGTGTGAAGCCATGTAGGCCATAGTACAATATAACACAGTATCAACTAAGGGCAAACTCTCTTTAAGCAATCTAGTTGGGACGGGATCTAGGAGACAGGTGGATGGTTTGGAAGTAGTTGATTGTGGAAGGTCAATGGTAGAAAAGCAGCTTAAATATACATCTTCTTTAACAGCTACTTTGAGGTTTCCAAATTAGGGAATAAATTGATGCTGGTGGAGGGCAGAAGGTGAAAGATTTTGTGTCTTATAAACGTGATTTTATCATTAAAGAAGGTCTGAAAGTGATTACTGTTGAGTGATAAAGGAATACAAGGTTCAATAGAGTTATGACTGTTTGTCACCCTGGCTACAGTGCTGAAAAGAAACCTGAGGTTATTCTTGTTAATCTCTATTAATGTTGAGTAATAGGCTGCTCTAGCAGTGCAAAGAGCATTCTTACATGTTTTAAGGCTATCTTGCCAGGCTAACCGAAATTCTTCCCAATTGATGGAACGCCATTTTCTTTCCAATTTTTGCGATGCCTGCTTTAACTTTCGTGTTTCAGTGTTTTACTACGGAGCTAGTTTATTAAGCTTTCTTTTCAGAGGAGCAATAGAATCGAGCATCATATGCAAGGAACCTGCAGCACTATCAACCAGATGATCAAGTTTGGAGGAACTGAAATGTAGTATCAGAAACTGTGGCTAACTACTAGCCCCCCCCGGAGTGAGTGTTGTCTTGTAGGATCTTCTTTGCTCTATGCAGGCACCTCACCACCCCAATAATACTGATATTTAGTAGATGGGTACCAATGATGATTTTTTCTAAAATCAAATATCAGCTCTTTGGTTTTGCTGACGTTGAGCAATAAGTTGTTTTCTGTGCACCATTTTGCAAGATGGTTGATTTCCTCCCTATATGAAAACTCATCATTGTTCTAAATCTGGCCAATGATGGTGGTGTCATCTGCAAACTTTACAATAGAATTCTTTCCATGTCGGGGGTTGCAGCTGTACAGCTTGAACAGGAGGGAAATGAGCACACAGCTCTGGAGGGCTCCGGTGTTGAGCACTAGAGTGGAGGAGGAGAGACTGCTGATCTGAACTGACTGGGGTCTGTTTGTGAGGAAGTCCAGTATCCAGTTGCAGAGAGTGTTACTGATGCCCAGAGAGAAATCAACCAACAGCATTCTGATGTAGGTGTTGCTTTTCTCAAGGTGAGTGTAGACTGAGTGGCGAGCAGTGGAGATGGCATCCTCTGTTGGTTGGTTCTGTTGGTTCTGAATGCAAACTGGTGAGGGTCCAGACTTGCAGGGATGTTGTTCTTTATGTGCTGGAGAACCAGCTGGAGTGCCACAGGGGGTAGTCATTTAGATCAGACACTGCAGACTTTTTAGGCACAGGGATGATGGTGGCTGTCTTGAAACAGGTGGGAATACTCTCCTGTGACAGTGATATGTTAAAAATATCAGTAATGACATGTACTTGTTGGTTGGCACATGTTTTTAGTACACGGCCAGGGATGTTGTCAGGCCCTGCAGCTTACTCATATTCATTTTCAGCAGGACTTTCCTCACATCAGCTGTGGATACTGACTTTACACAGCTGACTTATTGTTAAGGAGATCAAAGCGAGCATAAAATGTGTTTAGCTTGTCTGGTAACATGGTCTCACACATGATGGGAGCACTCCTGCTTTTGTAACCTGTAACACTTCTGCCACAAATCTTTGCTGTTGTTGGTGTTGAGGTCTCTCCAGTTTCTGCTAATGCCTTGCTTTGCCTCCTTGATGCCAGCTTTCAGTTTTGCTCTGGCAGTGTCATAAGCGTCATTGTCACCTGACTTAAAGGCAGCTTTTTTGGCCCTACATAGAGCTCTCACCTCATTCAGGCTTTCTCACTAGGGAATGATTTCAATGTCCTCATTTTTTATCGTGAGTACTCGTACCCATAAAATAAAAAAAACAAATCCGCTGATACCACGGCACCAATACCACTTTAGGGCAGCATGTGGTTTACAGCACTTGACTGCAAGGCGGGCAGCAAGGAGTTATGTTGGCAGTGTGGAACTATTTTCAGGTGAGTGAGAGCAACAAAAACAAAGCAGAATGCAAATTATGTCCAGCAAAAGTCTTGAGTGGAATCTACTGCTTACATTTAACATTTGAAATCCGTAACGATGCAGAATATAAGGAGTTCACTCGTGACACCGACAAGAGACAACCAACTTTGCAGCAGACGCTGGTTAGGTGGGAGAAAATGTCCAAAGACAACCCATGTGCTGTCAAAATCACAGATGGTCTTGCTAAGTATATTGCCCTGGATGACCAGCCACTGTCTGTGGTTGATAATTTGGGATTTCGGCGTCTTCTCAGCATACTGGTGCCAAGGTATGAGATTCCTAGCCATACCCATATCACAGACGCGGTGCTAACGAAGCTGCACGACTGAAAAAACACATCCACAACCTGTTGAATGATGGTAAAACTTTAAGCTTTACCATGGACATTTGGAGCAGCAGCGTCAGCCCAATGTCTCTTATCCGCCTGACTGCACAGTGGATTGATGATGATTTTAAGCTACAGAGGGCCATCCTGCATGCAAAACAGTTCAGAGATTCGTACACTATTGCAGATATGTTTGATGTTATGCTTCAGATATGGGGCATTCATAAAAGTGTAGTCCATGCGAGATAACGTGAAGAACATCGTGAAAGCCATAAGTGATGCAAAGCTTCTGAGCGTCCCGTGTGTCGCACACACCCTTCAGCTGGCTGTAAATGAGGGGCTGCTGGTTCAGAGAAGTGTCGCTGACGCAGTGGCAGTGGGACAAAAAATTGGGGGACATTTTAAACAGTGCGCTTTAGCCTACTCTCACCTGGAGGACATACAAGTGCATCTCAACCAGCCTGTTAAAAGACTCCAACATGATGTCCCAACCCACTGGAACAGCACTTATTACATGCTTCAGTCTCTCATTGAGCAGAGGAGGGCACTCAGGATATTTGGGTCAGTGTATGAGCTTCCTGGCAATCTCACCATCACCGCTCATCAGTGGTCACTTTTTGAGAAAACTTTTTCTGTGCTTGCTCCATTTGAGGAACTAACCTGAAAAGTGAGCTCAGGTGATGCACTTGCATCTGATGTCCCTCCTGCTGTACTGTGAACTGTGAAAGACTTATGAGACTTCTGACCAAAGAAACGGACAGGGACCATGAATGTGGACAGTGAATGACTGTTCAGCTCAGTGTCCCACATTGTTGATGAAAAATGCAACAGGCTCTCAGCTGAAAATGCTGAGAAGCTTCATCTTATTAAAAAGAACCTGCCACTCAATTACGAAAAATAAGTTTCATCCTCACAGACAGAAGTTGTGATGACATGTTGATCACTTGAGATACTCAGCCAGTTCTATGTTGGTTCTTGAATGAATATGTTGAGTAAGTTTTGAAGTTAAATATGTGGCAATGCTGTTAAAAACACAGACACAGAAAGTGCCAAGTTTGCACTCAGCTTTTTTGGTGATATGTGTGGCAGTGCCATGTTTAAAGCACTTTTGTTAAATGTCAGTCTCAGTATATGACAAAGTTTTACTGAAATCTTAGAGTACGTGTGGCAGTGCCATGTCTATAAAAGCACTAATGTCAAATATCAGTATATGACAGTTTTGTTAAATTTGTGTTTATACTGCAGTGAAACTTGTGACAGTCACCTATATACAAGAAAAACATACTGAGGAATGTTGCTCAGATAACAGACGATATCTGTTGTAAAATTTAAAAAAATTAAAAGTAACTTTATGTGTAATGGCGTAAGTACTCAGTATCGGTATCGGTGGGTACTCAGATCCAAGTATCGGTATCATATCGGTTTGAAAAAAAGTTGTATCGTTGCATTCCTACTAAAGACCTCTGGTTATTTATTCCTTTATTCCAGGAATTAGTAGTTTGATGCTAACTTGGATTTGTGACTCCTGTTTGTGAATTTTATTGGGCAGAACATGTGTCCTGGCTGCTGCTGCTAACTTAATTTGTCCTCTCCTGTTCAGTCCTAAGGTGGACTCTTATAATGCTGCTGTTCGAAGAAGTGGAGTACAGTACTCTGCATTAAGCAGGACTGCTGAAGAAGTTGTGTTGAGGAGTGTCTCCTGTTCTAGGGGGCTGAGAAAATAGAGCTCTGTCCCTCACTCTTGGGGGCTGAGAAAGACTGAGCAAGGACTGTGTCCTCTACCTCTGCAAGGAGGCTGCTGAGAAAGAGATGTGGGGGCAAAAATTTAGTGATGCAACAATAGAAGGAACATACCTTTCACAAAGAGAACAACCACCTAAATAACAAAGTTATGAAGAGGTGAAATATATATGTAAAAAAGGGGATTTGACCGAAATAACAAAACAGAGAAGGAATGCAATTCAGACAATAGTGGACTGACTGAATGCCTAAGTAGTACAAAAAGTACACTAACCACTGCACCACTGAAACCGTTGTAACTGCAGTTTAAGGAGGAAACATTACCTGGCATTTTCATAAAGTACAGTTGTAAACTTTGCCACTTCAGATCATCTCATTAACAGCAATAACAGCCTTTTCATAGTCAACGTGTTATGAAGTAGCCTGTTTCTCCCAATAAAAATTATTATCACATGAGTGATTGTTACAGTTTGAATTATAAAAGCAAACCTACCTAATATAATCTGTTGAATTTTAATGCAGGCTAATACAAATCAGCCAAAAGACATCTACAAGACTATCGAATAATTGTAAAATTAACTGACAACTGACTGCACAAACAAGGCAGCAAAATTAATAAAGCCTGGCTGTTAGCCTGGTCTGAAGCAAGCTAACTTCACAGAATAAGTCTACATGGTAATTTATGTGCCTCTGCTTTCCTGCATCTGAGTCATAGCTAAATTTGGCTAGGATAACTGGGAAATCCTGGCTTAATCCCTTATCTTGGTTTTGTGCAGCAGCCCTCTGGTGACATCATAGCAGATTTCACACATGGGTGATAAAGCTGGGGGTCTCTGGGAAGTTGAGTTCACTAGTTCAAAGTTCCTGGGTTCAATCAGGACTCAGGTTGAGGCCAATTTTCACAATGAGGTGTTATTTACAAGGCCCTTTCTTTGTTTTACCCAAATGATGAGCTCTAGACAATGAAAAGACTACCCACTTATTGTAAAACACTTAATTTAACAAAGTGTGCTAAACGAATACTGGGTTTACAAGGTTTGCTGAATGAACAGACATTACATGCTAGATAAAGGTTAAAAACTTATAAAAGTTAAAAATAAAAAAATAATTAGGATGGTAAGACCTAATTCAAAGCTAAGGGAAAAAATAAACAGAAAGGGGGGACAATAAACAGTTATAAATACTATTGGGAAGAGAGGAATACAGCAAATACTGAGATAATTATTTTAAAACAGAACAAGATTAAGGATCAACATTGTATCCACCGTACTTTCTACTTTATCAATAGAAAGCTGTCACTCTCCAATGCAAGTTGCTACTGCTTCTAGAAAAGATTCAAAGAGATCAGGCATGAGGATATTTTGATCACAACAATGTGATTCACATCAACAAACGTTGGCCTATCGAGGCTGCACATAATGCAACAGGAATGGAGGCTTGATATCAAGCGACATGTGGTGCGTCAGAGCACTACTCATGTAGGGCCTTTTGCAGGGCTCAGAAAAGAAAAAGGGAGACAAAAGCAATGGTAGATCATGTGTGTAGACATGTAGAAGACCGGTTCTTTCACTGGGTGAAAAGCCTATAGTTGTTGTGACGTGAGTAGCAGTTTATCAGCATTTGCTCTGACATCAAACCTTGCCAGCACAGTTTCTCCCATGCCATGTGGGGGAAATTGTGACCTCACTGGCCTGGAAAATTCTGATGATCTGGCTTCACAGAGAGTTACTCTTATAATTTATTGAAAAGAATGTATTTATTTACCTCCTCTGTTAGTTTTCTTTTGAAGGTTTGCTATCTTATAACCTTAATGGCACAAATTCAGCTGGAAGATGTGTGCACAAGCTTTTGAAGAATTTTCTGTGTAATAAGTTAGCAAAATAATAATCATATAAATGTCAAAACAAGTATTTCTGTCTTAATTTCCCATATAAATAAAAAAGCAACCATACTTTTCCAAGTTTCTCACTTTTACCTACTTTAACTGGCAAGTACCATGTCAAGTGTTTATTTAAGCTAAAAAAAATATACATATTTCATCTGTCATCATCATAATTTTTCTTGCTGCCTCTTTTGCCATGGTTGACCTCTTTTATGCCTACAGGTGCATAAAAGATGCAATTTTCTGGAGGGTTAACATGGTTCTTATGCTGAACTGCATGCACCATACAGAGGAAAGATTCTGGATTCAGTTGAATTCGCAAATCAAGTTAACAACAAACGGAGGAATATTTTTTTTGCAAGTGAGTTTCTATGTGTTGACATGTCATCCCTTGATCTCTTCTTGCCTCTGTATCATAGGTTGGACAGGAAAGGACCTAAATGCAAAACACCAAACCAGGGTTAAAATAACAAAAAGCAATCTTAATAAAAAAAAGACCAATAACGAAACCCAAATCATGAGAGAAAAATGCTGAACCAAGAAATCAAAACACTAAGAAATAATAAACTACAAAAAAAACAAAGCAAAAACAAAAAAAAAAATTAAAAATTAAAATAAAAAGTTAACAGGAATGATAAAATCAAATTTTATTATATAGCATACAACTAAAGTTGTATCAAGACACTCTACGTATAGAGTAGGTCGAGACCTACATATAGTGTCGTCTAGACCTACGTATAGAGTAAGTCTAGACCACACTTAAAAATTCAATTTAAGAAGACCCAACAATTGAGAGCAATTCCCACTTAAGCAAGCACTTGGTGACAGTGGCAAGGTAAAACCTCCTTAGAAACATCAGTACTGATCCAGGCTCAGAGGTGGATGGCCATCTGACTGGACAGGTCAAGCGGAGAGGGACAAAGAGAGTAAGAGAGAAAGAGGTAAGGCAAGAAACAGACACAGAGAGAGCAAGAGAGAGGGAGGGGAGGTAGAGGGAGAGAAAGAGAGGGGGAGACAGATGCACAGAAACAGTGATACAACAAATACTACAATTGTAGAAATGTAACTAGAAAAGTAACTGGATGATGCTATGAAGGTTACATATGAGTGTACAATAATAATAATAATAATAATAATGATAATGATAATAATAATAAATAAATAAACAAATAAATAAACAAATAAACAAACAAACTAATGATATAGATAGATAGATAGACAGATAGACAGACAGACTTTTTTTAAAGGAGTGCAAAACAACTCAGAAGGTGTAGCCACCATTTCATGATGACAGACAAAGCTATGGGAATAAGGAATAAGCTAAAAGTAAGTGAATGGGTAAAAAGACTGCAAAGATTTATAAGTTTTTTTTGAGAGTTTACATAAATACATTTCATAGAACATTAACCTAAAAAAGGTAATTTTGGTTTTGTGTATTTTCTTCAAAGAACTCATACATTTGATATGTTATCAACATGGTTATAAGAAAACACACGGTGAACAGTGAATATAAAAAAAGTACAAAGGACAATAATTTTGCACAATTTAGCTGGAAAACATAAACATAGCTGGAAAAGACTTCAAACAAGAAACAACAAAACCAAGGGGCTGATTTTGGATTTCAGAAATGGAGTCAAAGGCACACATTCTTGTTTAAGTTAATGGAAAAAGAGTAGAACAAGTAAAGAGTTTTACTTTAAGGTTCCCGAGAAAAGCATCTTATTAAATTATTTGTAAAGAAAATTTTCAAAAGCATAATGTTTTTGCCAAGCTCTTCTCAACAAGGAGCAATAAAATGCATTTGCACTGGAAAAAATTTAAACTGTTATGTAATGTAATGGCTTGGACAGGAAGGCTCTTCAGCGTGTGATTAAAACATCATTCTGATATATCAATCATCAGTTATTTTGGTGGATTGGGGTGTTTGTGCAGAGCCCACAGGATATTAAAAGATAGTATCCACCTCTGACCTGTAAAGTCTGATCTGGAAAGCTCAATTGAAATATACACAGTCATACCACCAGACTAAAGAACAACTTTAGTCCTCAAGTTTTGAGACTTCTCAATATATCTGCATGACTGAAAAGTATTTTTTATTCTTATAAACCAATAATATATTTTCCCTGCAATCATCTGGTTTAGTAGACACATAAGGGGACTAAAATTGTGTTTCATTCAACAAACCCTGAGACATGAAATCACAGTTTAACATTATTGAATCTCAAATATATACCATATGTACAATACAGTACATGTATTAAGACTTTTAAACATGCAGACATTCTATACAGCCACGTATACAAACACTATATTTTCTGAAGCATATGGATGTAGGAAGAATGGTAATATACAGAAAAGGGTTTTTTACATCACATGTATGTACATGTATTTAATCTCAGTATTAATAAGAGAGAATATTCTTGCTTTTCAATGTTTCTGTACACTTGTGTGCTTCTGTTTGTTTTCTGTCACTATCTCTAAATTTATTTTTCAGTTTGTGTGCTTCTACAGCATCTGTGACTCACAGAGAAGACAGCAGGGGGTCTGTGATGCAAAATGGGGCACATATAAGTGTCTACTGTCTGTCTGCCTGATATATACTTAAGAAAGAAGCAAAACTGGGGAACAGGAGGCAAATCACTGGTAAACAAGATTTCTTAATTGATTTGGTTTTTGAAGATGTCTAAATATGCATACTGAAACATTTTTCTGGGCTCTGAAGAGCACAAAAGCATTTCCTTCATGGTATTTTTCTGCAAAACTAAGAGTTGTTAAGATTTTATGAACATTTATGTTCATATTGAGTGAACATTTATTTGGATTTAATAATACACAGTAGTTTCATACCTATATGATTTCTGGGACTGTTAAACTGAAGATGTCAAGGTTCAAGTTGCCTCTCATCCTGTATGGGATCCTCCTATGCAGCTCTTGTGCTCCTCTCCAAGTCATCACCAGTAGGAAACAAACAGTACCTAATGCCAGGTCATTGGTTTGGCCCAGCAGCAGCTCCTGGGACAAGAGGGAGGTAACGGCTAGAGATGGAGAATATCTGTTGGGGATAAAAAGACTAAGAAAGCTATACTGTAACGTTGGAATTGGCTTTCACATTCAGATTTTACCAAATGGGAAGATCACAGGCGTGCACAGTGAAAATAGATACAGTAAGTATTTTACTATTCCTTGTTGATATACATTTATAGAGTCTACTTTAATGTTCTCAAATTTCGCCTACAGTAACCAAATTTGAATTATCCATTTCTTGGTAAAAGGAGAGGTAAAATGGGGATTGCTAATGTAACATCTTTACTGACTGATGCTATACCAGAAAACTAAATATTATACCTGATAGATTTGTAAGAGAAATTAAGGTTGTAGCACTGCTTCTTCCTATGTGTGCATGCAGCCAGGGATATTTTTACCTCTTGCTGATGTCTAAAATTGTTTTTATATCTTAAGATGAATCTGAGGTGGACTGGTCCAAATAACTCCAGCATTTAATTTTGTATGTTAAACATGTTTATTGGTGATTAGGGGTCAGGCCAATTCTGGTGTGACATCCCAGAGTTTCGTCTTCAAGGCAGAACACGACTAAGAGACAAAAGACAGAGAGAGAGATAACTGTGAGTTGCAAGAAACTATTTAAATGCCCTCCTCTTTCTCAGTGGTAAAAAAATCGAGAAATAAGCTGCTGATTTAAGGATTTATTGGGGCAGGGCCCCTAGACTGACCACTATATTGCTCCACTACATTTTTAGTGCTTATCAAAGGGCTTATTAAGCGCAGTATTGCTGCTCTCTTAACTTTCTCTCTCTCTTTTTTGCTTCAGTTTGGTGTAAGGTAGATGATAAAGATGCACCACTGTAGCAGGCTGGAACTTTGTTTTTTAATGAGCAGATCAGCCCTTTGCTTCTAAGGAGCAGGTTCACTTTGTAGAGAAGCTACCTGCCATTAGTAAGTAAATGGGTGAATGTTGACTTATGTTTTACAGTGCTTTGAGTACTCAAAAGACACAAAAGGTGTTATATAAATATAGTGTAAAATGCAACAAAAAGACAGAGGATGCAAATGCTCTTTATGTGTACAATTTATGTGTACAACCTTTAGTTGTGTAAAAAAGTAAAAGGATATCGATGCAGTTTTCTGCCTGGTAACACAGGTCAGTCATAGCTAATGTGTACTAGAGGTTAACAATATGCAGTAGACAGTTTATTTTCAATCATAATTTACTTGACAAAAACTTTGATAACTTTAATACATAGAGTAGATCTGTTCTGGAGACATGTTTTACATCTTTTGTTTGATTCCTAATTTTTTTTCCTCCACAAATTTTGGTCATGACCAACTATTTCCTAAGTAACTATGCCTAGTTATAAGTGACATTACCACTGTATTGCTTATCAACAAATACTTTGTGCGGCACTGGGCCCTGTTGATCATTTCAGCAGGGAATGAATGTGTGTTTATGGTTTAGAGCAGCCCTATTGAATTAGCGGCCCGAAGGCAGCCCTCGAGTGGCCCGAAAGCAACATCCGAGTGATTGGGATTTGGGTCCGAGAAGTACAGAAAAATATCTTTTAGTAACACTGACAAGTTCTTATGAAAATTACAACATTATTACAAACATTGAATGCAACATTTACCGTAATTTACCGCAATTCTATACAGGAGAAAACAGCAACGTATCTTTCTCTACTCTGAAACGACAAATCGTTGACAAGTATTTATTTATTTTACCACCAAGCCGAACGCCAAAC
>JAQNCA010054564.1:0-11574 GCA_029783725.1 Acanthurus tractus | reverse complement strand
GAATGGTGCACAGAAAACAACTTACTGCTCAACGTCAGCAAAACCAAAGAGCTGATAGTTGATTTTAGAAAAAAGGATGCAAAGACAAACAACCCTATCTACACCAGTGAAGCTGGGGTGGAGCAAGTGAGCAGTTTTAAGTTCCAAGGAATCAACATAACAGAGAACCTGTCAAGGACTTCTCATATCTCTGCCCTGGTTAAAAAAGCTCAGAAACGGTTGTATTTCTTAATGAAACTTAAGAAAGTAAAATTCCCACAACAAGTTCTTGTCAACTTCTATAAAGGGGCGATTGAAAGCATGCTGACTGGAAATATCACAAACTGGCATGAGATGTGCATGGCCCAGGACAGGAAGACTCTGCAACCAGTGATTAAAACCATCCAAAACATTATTGGTACCCATCTACCAAGCATCAGTGATATTGAGGTGAGGTGCCTGCACAGAGCCAAAAGGATACTAGAAGACAACACACACCCCAGCTACAGCCTGTTCACCCTGCTGCCGTCAGGCAAAAGATACAGAAGTATCCGCTGCCGTACCACGAGACTACAGAGCTGCTTCTTCCCTTTAGGCTGTGAGATTATTTAATGCACCATCAATACTCCTCCGTGTTTCATTATTTTATTTTATTTTATTTTATTTTATACACAATCAATTAACCAATCAAGAGGGAACCACATTTTAATTTCATTATACAACCTGTTGTATAATAACCAATAAACCTCCTTGTATCCTCGTCTGTTACAACAATTTAAAATCACAAAGTGGGTGCTTGAGGCATATCACATTGCCATATCTTTGATTTTTGCTTAAAGAAGACCCCTGGTAACAGTAGAACAAGGAGAAAATAGCTTAAAGGGAACCAACTGACCATTACTGTAAACAAGTTAAACAGACTGATGAGTGTGAGGCTGTCTGGACCAGAAATGACATCAAGCCTAATGATCTTACAGGAGAAAGAGGTCATCTTTGTGTTACATAGAGTCAACCCTTGCAAAGCTCCTAGCCCAAATGGACTCAAGGGTAAGGTTCTTTAAAAATGTGTGGTCCAATTGGGACTTATTTTCCAGCACATATTCCAACTGTTCCATGTAATAACTAAGGCACTCTCATCTAAAAAAGCTGAATTAATGGACCATGTGCAATATGTCTACTGAACTAATCTAGGTGTTGAAGATGCCATGCTTAACTCTTGAATACAGTTCAGTGTCATCTAAACAAAGCCAACACTTAAATACACATTCTTTGTATGGAATTCGCCTCCTGTAAACAAATGAAGTACATTGCATCAGCAGTTACCTCTCCCGTATTAAGTAGGCAGATGAAATGGCCCCAGTTACCCACCTGCAGGACATAAACTGTGCCTCTTACCTCCAGCACACTGATAGGTTTGCCTCCTGGTTTGACAACAGACTTTTAGACCATTTAAAGATTTTTAGACCTTTTTTTTAGACCTACTTCATTTGTCTATTTAATTACAATAAATGAGTGAAGGCTATCTATCATTAGACAATCTCTTCATTAAGCAATGTAGGAGCAGTAGGGTATAATATCAGCCATAGTATATCAATATCATAACCTTTGTTCTGTATTATCCAGGCCCTTTAAATACAGTACAGTGGAGTCAATGTATTTCTTTTATTTACATGTCCACAAACTAGCAACTCTCAGTGGTGTGGGGCAGGGGTACACACATGAGGACATTCCTACTTTTTTTTAATTTTACATTGGCTGTACTGAACTCTAAATTCATTGTGATTTTTAATTT
The DNA here is from genome assembly GCA_029783725.1 of Acanthurus tractus. Lineage (NCBI taxonomy): Eukaryota > Metazoa > Chordata > Actinopteri > Acanthuriformes > Acanthuridae > Acanthurus > Acanthurus tractus. The sequence continues at coordinate 9,803 of JAQNCA010054564.1, read as the reverse complement.
TGGAACTAAGTTTTTTTTACAGGGCCTAAAACAACTGAGTACATATACCATAGCAGAGAGTTGTGGTCTGGGGCTACCAGGAACTGAGTCCAAATGACAGGGGACCACCAATCAAAATGTCAAGGGGGCAGACCTAACGCTTACCTACAAAGAGATGCAGATCACAATGATGCGGTTGTCAAGCAAGTTCCTCAGGAGGATGTGTCAGGAGTTGGATATGTTAAATGGATCAATAACCAGAGGATAGCAGTCCTCTGAAGAGGACAACACATCACCAAGAATTCGTTCCAGGCAGATCCCACCCCAACCTCTCAGGATGCATCAATGGACATCATGATAGATGCTGCCATCTGACAACTGACAGCATGACGGCTGACAGCATAACAGCATGACAGCATAGGCTGTAGGGATTTTTAGTACTGAAGGTTGTCCAAAGAAACAGTCATCAACCATCAAATGTGCCTCCTGGCATCCAAGAAGCAGCTTTCAAACAACCACTGCAGTTGGTTAGTGTGCACCTGCACTCAGTTGGCCAAGGCATGCTTGGGGACTTCTCTTCTTCCAGTTGATCATCAGCCCTTACCTGGTGATAAAGTGAGATGTGCGGCACATGGTCCTAGAACCTGACTATAACAATTAGTTCATTGAAAAAATTAGAAGGGCATCACCAGGGATCTGCAAAACAAGAATCTGTTGTACTTAAAGGCTATCCCCTGTCAATCAAAATGCAGAAACTTCAGTTTATTCACCTTAATTATGCTCTGTCATTAGTGATAAAGACAAACACAGCCTGTTTTTTGAAACACAGATCATTCATGCGGCATAAAAAGACCTGATTTACAATGCTAAAAACAAGGTAGCACTGGGTGTGTGTTGTCAGTGGCTCCCTCAAGGATGCTATGACACACTGTTAGATCTCCAGGAGGGTTAAGAAAATAGTGACCTAGGTAATGAAAACCTTTATGAAATCAGCAGATTGGTAAGAGTGGTGGTCGCAGTGGTAATTTTGACAAAAAATTCTGATTTAGTCTTAGTCTTTTGAATAACACACCATTTAGTTTTAGTCATATTTTAGTCTTTTGAAATCTTTCAGTCTTAGTCTAGCTTTGGTCAACTTAATATCATAAGAGTTTTAGATTTAGTCTAGTCTTAAGTATTTTAGTCTTAGTTTTAGCCTATATTTTAGACCAAATATTAGCAGATTTTAGTCGACTACATTTTTCTACAGAATTTCTGGTAATTTGAAGTGTCCATTAGTCTGTTATGGAATGGTATTAAGGTGTGAATATGCAATGCAGACACAGATTTAATGGTTGTAATACAAAATATGTATTTTATTTTATTCTTAATGTCAAAAACATGACCGTTGCTTTTTCACAAAAGGTAATCTCACATTATAAGCATAGGGGCCCTCTCTCTCTGAAAATATACATGCTCCTTGCAAAAGATATGCATTCTCCCTGAATGATATGCAATGCATATGACATTAGTGTGTTGCTAACGAGCAAAGTCTACTGTGTAACTGAGACTGTCTAACTAAACACAACTAAATATAATGTAGGTAAACAACCTAACTTGAGAAAATGGCTTTGAAACCGCAAAGTTCTGCAAACTCGTCTTTGTCCGTGAAAATGGTTCATTGATGAATATTTTTTGTCAAAGTCTTCGTCAACGAAATTAACACTGGGTGGTAGTGTAAACTCTACTCATTCCACTGCTGAGAGCATTGCTATACAACATCATGGTCTACAGAGGATTAGTGGTACAGGCTGATGTCCTAGACACCAACCAGATAGTGTAGCCATCTTCTGTAAAAACAGGTGCTGATGTTTTCTTAGTAGAGACAGCAGGTTACCACATTGAGTTGCCTGAGTTGAGGGAGAGTTTAACAATCCATGCAATGTGGTGGCTGAACAAAACTGCTCTGGTTTCAATGTTATTCCACTAGAAGCAAGGCTGAAGTTGACTCAATTTGTGAAGAAAGCTAATCCGTGGGCAACTTTTATATTGTTAAAGGAACAAGGATGGTAGATAGCAGATTTACTGTCCCTAATACTGTGCGGGACATACATATTATAATGTTCATCTTGATTGGCTGGTTATGCACATGTAAACAAATACACCAATGCTACTGGAAGATGATATTGTGCATACCTGTATAGAGACCCCACTTAGACATTTGTTAAAATATTTCAGGAAGGAACTGAAGAAGATATAAGAGCAAAATAATAAACCTTTCTTACAGATATAAGAAGACAGCATGCTCTTCAAGAAGGAGCTACACAAACTGTGATGTACTGTACCTATGGATAGAGAGGAATTCTGTAAAAGCTGGACGAAGGGGAAATAATTCTTTGCATACATCTGGTAACCACAGCAGGTGACCAAAGAAGACTTTCAAGCTCAGGATTGTTTGGGCAGAGACAGAAAATGAGAAAGAAGAACAGGGAACTGGAAGTGGCCCTAAGTGCTTGGGAAAGTTAACTAATGACAAAAAATGTATGATCTAAAGCTCAAGATAGGCTTGAATTGTAAAACAACTTGCCCAGATATATTAGGTCATTGTCAAAAGAAAGAGGTGTTCTGACTTAAAAAAAAAACAATGAGACAAGTAATCGATGATAACAGGACAGTTAAGTAATAAGAATGAAGATGAGAAGTTGTACAGTAAACCTTTCGCGGCTTCGCTGTTTCACGGATTTTTTTAGTGCAATTTTGCATGCTATTTTTTACAGCGTATGAACGTGCATTGTGTTCTGCGTCCTGAGGTTTGAACTTTGAGAGTGTTTAAACAAGAGAGAAATGTGAGAAAATGTTAATGTCTGTCGAGAAAAGTGTATAAAGTGTGTGGTGAGGGGTTTTGCAGCCTTAAAACATATATAATAATTGTAAAAAATAAAGCTGACTACTTCGCGGATTTCGCCTGTCGCGGGTTCTTTTTGGAACTTAGCCCCCGCGATAAACAAGGGTTCACTGTATAAGGAACAGAACTCCCTCATTACCAGGAGATAATTGGGAAACTAAAAAGCCAACATAAGACTGCTGGGACAGCTTAATATATTCCAAAATAGAGATGAAAAATATAAGAGTAAGAGTGATAAATTGCTTGAAACAGATGCAGCCATCAAGGAGTCGTAACTTAATGAAAAGAGACAGAACATGAATACAAGGAAGGTCTTAAAGTACCATGGTACCTACAATATACAGCAAACTGAGCACAGTATTTCAGATGTCCTTTTCTCCAACAACACTGTCGAACTCATCCTGATGGATTCCAAGGTGTTTACAGGCCAGATGATGTATAATCCCTCCATTGTGTTCTAAACCTGCCCATGGTTCTGCCTTCAGTTTGACTTGCCTGCAAAAACTCCAAAGGAAGGCATCTTGGAGACATCCTACTCGACACCTAAACCAAGCCAACAAGAGCAGTGGCTCTGCACCGTGCCCTCCTGATTTACCAGACCATTTAGCCTAGCTACAATGCTGAGTCCTGTAATTTAATGAAGAACAGTTCAGCCACTTGTATCTGCCATCTCATTCTTTGGCCCTTACCCAGAGATCATGACTTAAGTTGAGGCTTACCTCTTACCAGCTGTCCTCAGAAAGTCTTACTCCATGCAGTCTGTAGCACATCAGACAAAAATCACCATGACCTAATTAGACTGTGACCAAGACTAAGTTCCTTAAGAAGTAGTAAGAGAAAATTTCCTTGTGATGCACCAAACTGTCATCAACCAGAAAACCAGAAATCATTTTTCGTCTCAAATCAGTAATATTTCTAAGAACAACAATTCCATTTCACCTTTGAAAGATTTTCTGGCTTGTCAGGCCCCTTCCCATTGGCATCAAAGTCCAAATATTTGTCATACTTAAGTCTATGTACTAACAGGCATTGTTATGGGTTATTTTTCCTCTTGCACATTCTGCAAGTGCTACCCTTTGCCTTTCACTGGGTGAGAACATGCAACAGAGACAGACTCCTTTTGTGTTTTACAGGTGTGAAGAGAACTCTGGAAAACATCTGAAGCTTTGGACATCTATAAATTATGTTCCTACACTATGCATTGTTAATCAATCATGATTATTCGAAATTGACAGGCATGTGCCTACTTTTAAAAAACAACATCCAGTTTTGCAAATTGCACATAGATCTGTTTGCCTAAATGTAAATCACAGAGAAAGTGATTAAGTTGTTGTAAAATATTATAAGAGAAGCATGGTTCCTTAAACAAAAAAGGAAATTGAAATTCATATTAAGACACTGAAGCAATTGTGTCTAATGTGAAAGCCAGATAAGGCATGGAATTGGTAATAACCAAGGTGACCAAAGCAAAATTAAATGTTTTGTCATTAAAATGAATAAAAATAACACAGATGAAGAAAAAGAAGGAAACTGGAAGAGGAAATGAGTCACTTGATTGGTAAGCCTAAAACGGGACACTTGCTACAATTACATGACAAAAATCTATCAGTGGAATATATTCTGTCCAGGATATGGGGAAAAAGTAACAACACAATCTTCTCTGATCCTATATCTTGTAGTAAAATATATCATTTTCCGTAGAATGCTGATACTCCACCTAGCATTGTTGTGTCAGAAACTAAAAGTCTAAACAGGCAGTCTCTTAAGGATGAGTTGGATACTGGAGAAAGTCTCCTCTCGGGAAAAGGCAGAAAGTAAATTCACCAAGAAGCCTAGTTACCTGGGTTCCTTTTTTAGCATTATTTTAATATACTTAAAACCTTTTTTATCTCAATCAGGCTTCTCTCAGTCTATAACACTTAGAGAGATTTTTAGAAACAACTAAGCCACATGCAAGAAAGTGCTACATGTAACTGGCATCCCAACCATTTTGCCTTATGAAAAGCAATGATGAATCTTGTCCTCACCGTTTCGATTTTCTGTATGATCTGTATTATCTGTATGACAGTGCAGGTCCTATCAGCCTGTCCCACTCAAGAGAAAAGTTAAGTGGCTGACCCAGTGAAAGCATCGTACCTATGTCTTTCAAAGCACCCAGAAAGTGGGGAGAGAGCAGAGAGCTGAGCAGCCAACATTTGGATGTTGATTATGGCATGCCAGGTAAAAAACACATTGATTATCACAGTGAAGTTTGTAATGACTTTCTGACTCTCAGGCTAAACAAGAAAGAAAAGCATTCAATTCCCTGTTTAAGTAAGCAAACAAACAAAAAAAAAAAACAATATTAGCATTTAACAGGGAGGGGTTTGACTGCAGCATAGTCGCAGGCGAAAGTCAAGCATTCTAATGTTGATTGCCCCAGTGGCTAGCTATGAAAATAAGTCAAACATTTTTTAGTAGCAGTCATTCAGAATTGCCAAAAAGGGGCATTTTTAAAATAAATTGTTCAAATGGATAACAAGAGCGCCTGGCAATGAAATTTGAGGAGAAAAATAACTTGCATTGGACCAGAATTACTTAATTTTCTTGAAACTGTTTTGTGACTCTGGTGGTTTTCTGAATACTGATCAACTGTAAAAGCCAGAATGAACCAAAGACAGCTAGGCCAGAGGACCTGCATAACTGTCTTGCCTCAGCTTGCATAAAGCCAGCTGGTGGTGCTGCTGTGACTCAGTTTGTCAGGTGGCTGGTGTCTGTGTCTGAAATATGTATTTTCAAGAAGAAGAAACCTCTACTCTCTTCAATTTGAGTGAGGATGATAATCACACTGCAGAGATTTTCAAAGAAAAGTGAGAGAAAAAAAGTTTGTTGTTATCCACAACACAAATTGTAAATGTTTGCCTTTTTAATGCGTTTGACAGTATGAGGTGAGGTGACTTCTGAGAAAAGGAGGCATAGCTTGTAGACATCTGGTTCCAAGGCAACAACCTGGCAAAATTTTACACTTACACTCCTTCAACAAGGGAAGATCACAAATTAAACTCAGAGACTTTAGGTCTCACTTTCACATCTACTGTAGGACATAGGGAAAGGTACTAGGTTACAAACTCACTATAAAGTTAGGAACATTCACAATTGTGATGCTCATTGCATGCTATGCCTGCTTTAATTGCCTGCTCATGCTATAGGAGCTGCAATTAAGGGTTACTCCAGGTAACTCCATTATTAGAGAGTCAAGGTGGGTTACTTAGTTTCTTAGGTACTCAGTGCAGTAAATGATGATTGGGGCACAGACTGACTGAGACAAAGACACTGTTCACCTTTTTTCCAAGTCAGTGTATAAGAAAAACAATTTTGAAAGGGTTTTGTTCTAGGTTAAATTTATTGCATTTTGTTTCTTTAACTCTCTATGTACTCTGCTACCAAAAGCACAGTAGTGTCTTAAGAAGAGGCGGGGTTTGGAAAGGACTCATCAAGTCTTTGGGATAAGGTGAGTAGCTACAATTATGAGGACTGTAGACTATGTTTGCTGTACTAAAATATCAAAGCTGCATGCAAAAATGTGATGATGACGATGAAAGATGTATAAGAGACTAGCTATAGTTGCAAGAGTTCAACTATTTTTATTGAAAAGGAAAAAAGCTTGGGCTGATGATGGAAACACTCAAAGCATATAAAGAACGGTCAGAGACTTGGCAGTCAAGAGTTGTTATACTGTCTTAATCAGTCAATTTTTGTCTTAAAAAGTCAGCTCAATACCATTAGCACGAACCCAGACAGTGTTTCACTCTACAAAACTGAATCAAGGTACTTTTAAAGGCATATCACTACTGAAAGATGGCAAACAGAAGTTTACAGGTTCCAGAATGATCTGCAAAGCACTGTGCAAACAACAATAGTCACATCCCTATTTCACAAGGTCAAGGAGAATGCCAGTAAAAGAATGAAAGGCAGTCTGGGTATTTAAAAAAAAAAGAGCTGTATAAATGCAGAAGCACAGTAAGAACCAAACCAATTCTAACAATATTCTAAAGCATAAAGCTAAATAATTCTGAGCGATTGACTCCTACCTCAAACAAAGTAACTTTACATTGGAGGATTTAATCGATCTTGATAGATTTTTTGACCAATATTACCTCTTGTAAAACAACATGGAATAAGACAGACTGTTTAACAAAAAATCTGCAAACCACTCAAATTTAGGCTGGTCAACTTAAACAAAAAACTATATCTTTTAGTACCACTACACAAGAGAGAAAAAGACACGCAGTAGCCTGGAATTTGTACAAAACAACATCATTATGCTGCAAAAACCAGAAATTACAAACCTTTGCTACATCCCTTAATGAACAAATACTTACTGAATATAAAAAATCAGAGAAACTATTCTGAATCTTTAATATGCTTTACACCTATTCCAGTAGTAACCCAGTAACCCAGGATCAAAGAAAAAAGCTGGCTCACGGCAGGTTAAGGAAGCAAAAATATTGAAAATATAACATGCACTTCAACTGATTTACGTTTTTTCCTCTTAAGTGGATAAAATAAGTTTTAGTCCCCATGCACAGGAGCAGACTTCTCTGCCTCTGGACAACTATTACTCTGCTTCTCTAAGCTGCACACTGATCATCATCTACTGTAGTTAATACACTGACAATTGGTAATTATCATTTACAACTTGAAAAAAAGCTATCCCCTCAATATTGATGTTTCTTTGTCCTTGCCTTTTTTCTCCCACCTACTCCTCTCTTTTCCCACCATTTCACATATCCATTTCTACCCTGCCATCTTCCACTTTATCCTGTTTTTATGGATGTGTAATCAACACTCAGTTGAAAGAATACACATAATCAACCATCTTAATAAAACTTAAATATTGGTATAGAAGTCAAGTTTCTTTTATACATGAAGATCTCTTGTGTAGGACTAGATGTTGATATCCCCTTTTACATGTGTGCTTGAGGCACCAGTGAGACTCTGTGGGAATGTCAAGTGAGTGGTGATATCCTTTGGGTTATGGAGTGTTGTGCAGGCGTGTGGGTCATTTCCTTAACTATTTTTTTATTTAAAAAGGCCAGCTAAAAAAGGTCATTTTTCACCCAGAAAGTGGCTGCCAGTTTGAATGAGGAAGGTAGAGCTAGGGAGCGATGCCGTGGGGTGGGGGGTGGGGGGGGGGGAACGAGGCTGTGCACTCTACCTCCCTCTACTTCCCCACCTTCCTGGGTGAGGCAAGGAAGAAGAGTAGAAACACTGTTTATTTTAAATGCAAGCGTGCAGTGAACACTATTAATACTTACCAGCACGGACTAGATGTTGATATTCCCTGTTACATGCGTGCTTGAGGCACTAAAGAGACTCCGTGGGTCAAGTAAGCGATAGCATCCTTTGGGTTATCAAGTGGGCACCCTACTTCTTGGGTGTTTCACTGATAGGCCCATGACACCTCCAGAGGGTTCAGCAGTGAATCCCAGATATATCAGTTTTTTTAAAGACCTGAAATATATTTTTTAATTTATCTCAAAACAGCCAAAATCCAAAGCCTTACACATGATCACAAGTCTCAGCCATTAGTATTTTGTTCACTAACACTTTGAAAGGATACATAAGACTGCAACACTGTTGTAATGGTGATATGTCACTTGTCACAAACATAATGTTTCATGAATGTTCCCATTAAGTGATTGGTTATTTCACTTTCAATGCAACGCTGACATTGTGTGGTGTCTTTATCATGACAACCTAACAATAACCAAGCCAATATAAACAATTAATTATATGAGAGCAGGTTTAATTATCAAAAAAGAATAAAAAACTTGAGCCTGTGTCCTAGCGTTACTTTAAACCATAATACCCTGTCCTTTTTTAAAACCAGCTGTTATAAGACATTTATAATTGTGCAATGAATTGTTTTTGGACCTAAATTACATAAATTCAGTTTGTTATCAAAATTTAAACATGTCAGTTCTATGCAAGATGCTTTTGTTATGGTGTCATGACTTATTATTATTAATGCGTGTATTTAGTTGGGTATCACATTCAGCAGTGTTCATTAAAAGATAACTGCTGCTGCTTGTCACTACATGATTTGTACATCCTGATGAACATTGATGAAAAGAAAGCAAGATAGGTAACTTGGCAGGGAACATCGTCATATTCTTAAAGGAACAACTTTTAACTCTTTTTAAGACCCTTTTAAGACCTCTTAAAACAAGTTTTAACATCTTGTAAATGCAGTCTGAAGTACACTGAGATATACTGTATATGACCTTTGCTTTCCATCATTACTTACCAGGAATTTCTCTTGTTGGAGAAAAAAGAACTGTAAATCACATTTTGCTGTGCAACCATGTGTTTTAGAATGATACATACATGAACCTTGAACCATTATTTCCCCTATGTCTTGATAATTGCTTACTTTAAAAAAGGGGCATGATGTATTAATTTTTTTTGGATAGCCCAGGCCCCAAGTTGTAGATGGCTCTGAGTGTTTAAGGCCCTTAAATCCAGGACTCTGGCCCTTTGAAGAAGAAATTGGGATTATTGCTGTTTTGATTCACAAGCTTATAAGAGGCTCAAAACATGAGCCCACCAGGCTTGGGTAAAAAAAACCAAACAAAAACATTTATCTTTTTTTGTCTGTGTATGTGTCTGGATTTCGAGCTATCAGAGAGACAATGTTGTTGTCATGTATGTATTTTGCTGTGCCTCCATTAGTCATCCCATTTTGGCACTTAGCTGCTCTTAAACTTTCTGTTCCAAAACACAAGCTAGATAACTGATAACTGGTAAAATATTAAAATAAATTCTAAATCAAACAGGAAGCCAATGAAAGCTCCCTGCCAGGTCTGGGTTACTGAGATGTTGGGTCCGTTTCACAAAGCAGGTTCAACAAACTCTGAGTCTAACCCTTAACTCTGAGTTGATCTACTCGGAGATACGA
>JAQNCA010054446.1:0-11582 GCA_029783725.1 Acanthurus tractus | reverse complement strand
ACTCACAAGCTCCACTCTGTTTTCTGGACATTCTTCAAATGTGTCCATCCATCCATCCATCCATCCATCCATCCATCCATCCATCCATCCATCCATCCATCCATCTATTTTCTTCTGCTTATCCGGGGTCGGGTCGGGGGCAGCAGCCTAAGCAGGAAAGCCCAGACTTCCCTCACCCCAGCTTCTTCATCCAGCTCTTCCTGGGGGATCCCGATGTTCCAAGGCCAGCAGAGGGACAGAGTCTCTCCAGCATGTCCTGGGTCTGCTCCGAGGTCTCCTACCGGTGGGACGTGCCCTAAACACCTCACCAGGGAGGTGTGCGGGAGGCATCCTAATTAGATGCCCGAGCTGCCTCATCTGGCTCCTCTCAACGCGGAGGAGCAGCGGTTCTACTCTGAGCTCCTCCTGGAGTGTGCAGCTAAATAAAATGTGGAACTAAATAAAATAAAAAGTGTTTATTTTACCATGAAATATGGCTGATAATGGAAGGACCTGATTTAGTTTGGTTCCTGCCTGGAAGGGCTTATGCTGTTCAGTGTCTTGTTTTCCTGCTGACCCTAACACCCTCTGCTCATCGGTAGGCTCAGTGGCTTATTTGGTGCAAAATGTAGGCTACATTCTGTAATGCAGCTGCTAGACAGATGCAATGGCAGAGTCATAGTTTGTTCCTCCACCCGCCCCCTGATGGACTATTGAACTCCGAAATGGCAAATATTCAAGAAGACATTATAAAAAGCATTACAGAAAGAAAATGTGTGTGTGTGTAAATGCTGCAACCACTGCTGCAGGAAGGCGTTTCTTGGGACAACTTTCCAATCATATAAAAGCAACTTCAGTGACTAGATGTTATTGGGAAATTTAAACCTTAACCGGCCTTTAATGCATTAATATGGTTTATAATGGAACTGTATGAATAGTCTTAATGACCTTATGTGAAGTTGATTAGTTTAGTAATTTACAATTTTTGATTATGAATTTTCAGAAAACTACAGTAGCCTTGAAGGCCAAAACAGAGCAGCCTGCCTCAGGCTCTGTGCAGCGTAAACAGCAGACACAGGATCCATCCATCGGTAAAGGAACCAAAAACTGTACTTGTCAGATATATCCTACAAAACTGATGTATGTACATATGATATTTTTCACAGTAAAAGTAAAAATACTAATAGTACTTGAATAAATGTACTAAGTAATTTTACTAATTTCAGTATTTTCATTAATTTGTCATTATTATTAGCAGATTACTCAGTTAATGGAATAAAGTTTTGTATTATTTTGTAGTTGGGTCTCTTTAGTTTGTAACAGTTTGCAGAAGTCAGCAGAAACAAAGGAATTTTGTGATAAATAAATGAAGGTTTGCATGAATGATTATCCACTTGATTCTTCAGGATTACTTTAGAAAACCCTTTGAAACTGCAATGTGTGGAGCACTTGTGGCTTATTACTGGATGGTTGCATTTTGTAAAGCAGTGAGCAGGTCATAGTCTGAGCAATTAGTGATGGATGTGCAGCTGTGAGATCCACACGTGTGGAAAGGGAACCAGCTAATCAGGGAGGAGTCACTTCTTTTGTCTGCATTAGTGGTCTTGCTTAGGAAGCTGCATAGAAAAGTGTCTGCTGGCAACGATGGGATCCAGGCAGCTTATTGTGTTTGGCTTTGTGCTTGCATGTGTCAGGCTGAGTGATACTCGATTCCTCGGTATGAGAATGCCAACCTACTGGGGGGTTGAGGTGCAGAAGCCCGCAGAGGTGGAGGCAGAGCCAGGAGCAGAACCTGAGAGAAAGCACTCCAGAGAGTCTGCTCAACAAGCTCGCAGCCTCTCGGCAAAACAGATCCAGCCAGCAGCTAAACCATTTACCTGGAAGTTTCCGAAAGATCCAGTGGACCAAGTAAACAAACCACCGGTCAAGTTTGAACCACGGCAGCCATCGATGACCAACCGTGTTGCCGTGAGGTGCAGAGAGAATCAGATCCAGGTGGAGGTGAGCCAGGACCTGCTGGGCATTGGCAAGCTGATTAAGCCAGAGGAAATCACACTTGGTGGTTGTTCAGCCACTGAGATGGACAACTTCGCACATGTGCTGGTCTTTGAATGTGAGCTGCAGAGCTGTGGTAGCACACTCCTGGTATGAGGTTTTCATTTAACGTTATATAACATAATGTTATATCATGGATTAACATAATATATATTATATTTAACTTTAAATCATAACTTCAGATTTTTAAACGGCACCTTCTTTTCTTAGATGACAGAGAATGCCTTTATTTATGCCTTTACACTGGTCTACAACCCCAAAGTGTCAGGCAGAAGTCACATCATAAGGAGTCAGAGCGCTGTCATTGGAGTGGAGTGCCACTACCCCAGGTGACTTGTAATCTGGATCAGCCTGCATAGACTCTTTGGTTACAGTGGGACAGTAAAGGCCCAAGCTTGATTTGTAACAGAAAAATCATGTTTGAAAATGTCAGCACACTAGTTCTTACTTAACCTAGGCCTTAAGTCCAAGGACATGCTAAGACTGAGCTTCCTAATCTGCCTCCAGAATATGAAGGCTCACAGAAACTGATTTAACATCTGAATTATGCACCGCATGACTGCTGTACATGATCAGGCCCCTATCATGCTCTGATTTTATGCTGCAAATTAATATGTAAACTTTTAATTTACTTTGTAATATAGAGAATTAATTGAAAAGTGTCCCTTCTGTTGCAAACTTCTGACAATATCACACTTGGCAAGCAGTAAATAAGGGCTCAAATGAAAATGGTTTAATGATGAGCCTTGCTTGAAATTTCTTTTTTCATTTACAACAACTCCTACACAGCTGACCCACTATAGCATAAAACACGTGCAGCACAATATGTGTCCCTAATTCATGCAACATAAAATACTTATTCTACGAATGTAGTATATTTGTTTACACTGGAAAAAGTAACAAAAAAGAATCCTCCAGCCAGGCATGCTCAATACTTATTTCATATCTCTTACAAAAGTTTGATTTGCAGTGACCTCCAATGTGCAGTATGTGTTGTTGCATAATCTCCCATAAAAACAATCTAGTGTGGGTTTTTGTATATTACCTGCTCAAACAGTATTCTCAGGGGAATCGTATGTCGTGTAAAATATATAGTGTGGCATTGAGAGACAGTTTTTGTAGTCTCAGTGTAGTATTCCCTTATATCACAGGAAGTTATGAGAGGAAATGCCTGTTAAAATAGCTGGCATTGTAGCATATGAAATGGCTATGAATTGCAGCTATAACAGCACAGCTGGTCCTAACTAGTCTGCCTAGATGCAGCCAAATTTACTAGAAAACAGCACAAATACTTCAAAAGTTACTAAACATACTTCAAATTACTAAGAGTCACAGCTACCTTTCCTCAGGTGGTGTCAAATGTACCGGATCATTTTATCTATTTTTCTTCTCTCTTTAGGTTTAAACTGTCTACACTGTGAGTGGGAGCATTTGCAGCCTGACCTCATCAGAGTTAGAGCCATCACCTTTGCTTTTTAGCCTCTTAAAAACCATTGTATTTATACATGTATTCATTGTGTTCATCAGTGCTTTTTTCTGAAAACCCAACAATGTTCTGCCAGTTTGTATAAAAAAAACCAATAAAATGAGTAAATTGAAACATAACTAAAAAATTGAAGATCTCAATGCTTTAAAATTTTCAACAGTTTGAAAGGCTAACAGTGAATGTTATTATGGTGGCAGTATGCAGGTTTGCACTAAAACTATTTGAATGAGATAAAACGGTGCCCATCCACAGCTGCTGTTTGTTCTTTCCCGTATTTGACTCCAGTGTAGGGAGTACAGTTCTGACAGTCATTGCTGTTCTGCACAGATGCTGGTGCAGCAGCTGAACTCAATTTGATTTTCAGGAAGCTCATTGTGAGCAGCGGTCCTCTGCATCCTGCCTGGATGGCCTACAGAGATAGTGAGGAGGCTGAGGGGCAGCTGTTTTTCTCTCTGCAGCTCATGACTGGTGGGTTATAGAAACAGTACGCCACAGAATATGAAATTATGAATTTGAAAACACCTGATTTAGTTAATTTTATCCTAGATGACTGGAAGTCTGAGAGAACCTCCAGCAAGTACGCCCTCACAGATGTTGTCAGCATGCAGGCATTGGTCACACAGTACATGCATACACCCCTCAGAGTGTTTGTGGACAGCTGTGTCGCCACCATGACGCCAGACTCCACCTCTGAGCCAAGACACGCTTTCATTAAGAACCACGGGTAGGTAGAGACATGAATTAAGATAAGTTGATTCTGGAGATGCAAATGTTTGCAATTTTAATTCACAGGTGTTTGGGTAATCGACACAGTCTCGGATCCAGGTTCAAGCCTCAGTCTCAGCCTGATAAGCTCCAGTTTAAGGTGGAGGCCCTCAGCTTTCATCAGCTAAAGACGGTATGTGGAAAAGACATCTGCTGACAAAGAAAAGAGTTACTCATCTGATTCTCTGGATAACATTTGCATGCTCCTGGTTTCAACAGGTCTACATAACTTGCCAGTTGAAGGCCATCCAAGCTTCATCTGCAGTTACCATTGAGCACAAGATGTGTTCCTTTGATGAGGGGTATGAAAGCACTTAAAATTTTTCAATTTCTGCAACCATTTTCAACATTTCCTCTGACATTACACTCCTCCTCAGTAGATGGAGGGCACTTGGTGGTAAGGACCAGTTTTGTGCCTGTTGTGATTCTAGTTGTGAAATGAGGAAGATGCGCAACCTGGATACAGACACAGGTAAAGTGTGTCAGCAGGGAACCTTACGTTCTTTACTTCTATCAACTTAATCTGTGTTTTCTTCAGGGGAGCAGTGGGAAGCTGAAATGACCCTGGGCCCCTTTGTTGTCAACCAGGAACCCTAACATAATTTGTTATACAATAAAAGTGTTTTATTCTAAAAAAGACAATAATTTAAAGAATTGCTCTGATGGGTGAAATAGTAATAACAAGTGTTTCTTCTCATGCACACACACACGCACACACACACACACCACAGTTTCTCTTTTTTCATCAGTAAGGCTTGTGATGAAACATTTGGTTGAGAAATTAGGTTACAAGAACTGCTGTTCTCAGAAGAATTTCTCAAACGTGATCAGTCTTTCTAGCAGTGAAAGAGTGTAAACACAGGTTTTACTGCTGATGGTCCAAAGTTAAGAATCTCAAAATCATGGCCCTCACTGTGCAGAAAGTCCACCGAAGAGGAGCCTCATTCATACAAAAACATCCGAAGATTCTGGTTTAGTATGTTCTAGCAAACTGAACACAAGAACTCCAGGCTCTGCTTTTTGTAATGTCACTCATGTCAGACTTTGCATGTATGCTCAAACAGGGGTTGTGATAATGTTGGTACGTGTCAGCTGAAACCTGCAAATGTGTGAAAGAGGAAATTATTACATGTTCCAGATCTGGTGCAACAACCCCCTGGTTGACAGAGACAGGTCAGTCTGAAACTTGCTCTCAGGATACTCACAAGTCAGAGGATTTCACTGAAAGCATTGTATAATTACAAATCTAGAAAGTTTAAAGCTCTTACTCTAGGATATCTCCAACCCAGATTTGTCTATTAGAGAGAAAAAAAGGAAATCATCTCAATGACAGTATGCCAGTTACCACTAAATACTGCAAAACATTGTTTGAACCCAATGTTTAAGATTTATTTGACCTGAAAGTTTGCCAGATATGTCGGATATTATTTTAATGTGTGGATAATGCAAAAGGACCTTTAGAATGTTTCCATCTGATTAAATGGTCGACCTGTAATCTTTTAGGTTCTCAATATTTCACTCCTTGTTAAGCATCATAAAGCTTCAGTGAACAAGCTGATGGAGAATGTATTTGATGAGTGGGATCAAATGATTTTTCCAACCTTTAAAGAATATTTTAGGTTAACTAATCAGAGTCTTAATTTAACAACAATGTTCCTTTAATTCTTTATAACCATTTTTTTACAGACTGGTGGGGGCCTGGAGCCCATTCCAGTTGACAGTAGGTGAGTGGTGAAGTACAGGCCAGATCATCAGTTCATCACAGGGCTGACACACACATATGCAGACAAAATTACTCTCACCCACATTCACACTTACAGGCAGTTTAGAGACACCAGTGAACCTGCATGTCTTTGGACTGTGGGTGAAAGCTTCAGCACCCAGAGGAAACCCATGCGGACATGGCAGAACATGCAAAGTCCACACAGAACGATCCAAACAGAGCAGCAGGTTTAAACAGAACCCTCTGCTGAGAGGCCACAGTTCTACTGCTGCATTCCAGAAAAGTGGGAAGTTAGATATATCGTACTTGTAGCTTACGAGGTACAACCTCCAGGCTTTCCAGCTGAACTGAGAGTTCTAAAATTTCACACTTCTGACTGAGAAAAGTGCATTGGAATGCCACTTGAAGTCAAAGTTCCTACATGAAGTTGGAGTAAACTGATCTGCCCTGGCTTCACAAAGATGCAGTAGACCGAGGTCACAGTTGGAGGCATGAAATTTTGGACTTCACCGTTTTCTGGAATGCAGCATAACCACTACATAGTCTTTTCCAGAAACAATTTGTTGGATTTAAAAACTTCTTGTGGAGATTTTTACCCTTAGTGGTGCCATGTAACTGTTCTTTGAGCAAGTATTTTGCTCAAAGCATCCCAACAGTAACCCACACAGACACGTCAGTGTCACAACGGCACTCCAAAGGAGTAATTTTAGTCTGTTAAACAATGTCAATCCTGTGTCCATGCAGGAATTCTTTTCTGATCATGACAAAGGAGGTAAAATACATCACAATTACAATACCAACTTATTGTCTTTGCTTTATCAGAATTTGATGAAGTCAGTGTGTTAACATTAAGAGGAGCCCTGTGAGTTTTTCTTACAATTTTTCTTTTTTAATATTACATTCATATTCTGTGTAAAAAGGGGAAATATCCTATTTTTCTTTGTTACTGTTTGACCAAAAAACAAACAAAGGGACTCAACAAACATCTTGATGAGGTCCACTTCAGTGCTCTAAGTAACTACTATTGAAAAGACATGGATACATTGCTCCCTACTGATGGGTTAGTAGATGAACAAAACCCCCAGCTAACTGGCATATACAACTGATACAAAACGGTAATTCAGTCAGATTATCAGGGAAATGTTATCAGGTAAGGCGAAAATCTGCTACTATAAAATTTAAGAATGTGCAGTGCACCTGAAAACAAACTGAAAACAAACAGCAAACAAACAAACAAACCAAAAAACAAAATCTATTGATGATATGGTCACACACAAACTTAATAATGTCATGTCTGTGTTTAACCAGCTGCAGTGAGCTGCATCCAAACACTGACTTCTCTGTTGTTCCTCATCCATCTCTCTCAGATGCTGTGGCCACTGTACTGCAGGTGTGGATGTTCCCACAGCCAGTCTTGGCTTCAGACCTGAATGGAACCCTCTCCCTGCCGAGGACGGTAAATACTAAAATCCAGCAGGAGAGAATGATAACAATAGTGGTTATGTTCAAATTGAGCCAGCTGTTGTCACAATTTCTTTTGTTATTATCCCTCTAAATTCTTCATGAAATGTTTTTTTTTCACTCATATTTTGTTTTGGTTCATTTCAGACCTTGTCAAACTATTTATCATTTCTAGACAACCTCATTCATGCTGTATCTTGCGGCGTTGATACAACTTGTTATGAAGACGGATTTCTGCTCTGTCTTCACTGCATGTAAGTTTTCCTGGAAACCCTCACTGTAAATCATCAAGCAGCTGTTTCGTTTTATGCTGGTTCTGCTCAGATTACCATTTTCTGCCCCAGTGATAATATTGGAAAGCTTTGCTGTAATTTGACTCTGTTTTTGGAGCTGCACCTCCTTCCAGTGACCTCATAATTTAATTGTTCATCAGCATTTTCCTCCCTGTGATTCAACTTTAATTTTTCACCTAAAATGAAAACATACTGATTTTAAACATGAGCAATGCGTAAGATTTTTGTTTTATGATGATGAAAAACAGACATTTTATATGTATGTTCATCAACATCTGTTAAGCATGTGCATGTAGGCTGGGTCTTTCACCCCCCTCGAGGCTCCTTATCCCGCCTCCTCAGCACACACTGATAGACTTGTTCACAGCAGCACATGGACCTGCTTTGTTTTATGTGTGTGCTGATTTCACAGAAAGCCTGCCAGACATATTAGTTTATATGACTGCTTAAATGTATAGCTTGACAAAGTTTTGGATCTTAAGAGATACCCTCCATTCAGAAATGTGTTTTTCTCATGGTAATGTTCTGTAGAAAGTCTGTTGTTGGCAATACTGACTTGTACTGTGCAACAGTTTTGTTTTACTGGAATATCTGTGCACTTCTCTTAAATCTGAGATTCAAATATACCCCAGGCAGCAACATTTGATACGTAACAATTAGGAAGCTAATTGCAGACAATGAAACCTAAAACATCCAGCAGAGTGGACTTGTCAGTAAAAGAGAGCAAGAGTTAGCATAAAGAAAGTGCATATTTTTTCAGAAACATGGAAGTATGCAGTTTTTTGTTGTGAACCAGACCCTGGAGCTTCCTTCCACCATCTACTATTTATGCGTCATATCCACTGTGTGTGCCAGCCACAGCCAGTCACATGTTAACAAGCTAACAGTTAAATAAGGGCTTGCCTAAAGATCAACTAACTGCAATGAATATAGTTATAAAAAAACCCTCAAAGACTAGAACATTAGCTTGGTGCATAATGTTGACATTTGAATTTCAAACAATATACAAGCTGTCTTCAGGCTTTGCAGAGTGTTGTGTGAGGGACAAACACCGGCAGGCAGCTGCTGATATCTGGGGGCAGACCAGAGTTTCTGGATGAATAAACACTGGGAGTCACATTGCATTCTGCTCTGATCCAGAGTCATTTAATGACAGATGGAGAGCTTTGAGTTAATTTTCTGTAAAAAAAAAACGGTTTTACCAAATCCTGTTATCTCTCTTAACCTGTCTGCAGTAGTAAGATATGGAGGTGCAGACATGTACTGTAATTTCAGTCTGGGAGGCAGACACCGTCCCCACATTTAAGAGAAGGCTTAAAACCTTCCTTTTTGATAAAGCTTATAGTTAGGGCTGGCTCAGGCACGCCCTGGATGCCCACAACTTGGTTGTGAATTGATGCTATATAAATAAAATTGAATTGAATTGAATTAATTAGCCTCTCTTCGTTGACTGCTTACTAAAGGGGGAATGTACTTCAAGAAGGTTTAGATGGGAGAGGGGAAAAAAAGAAAAAACTGGAAGGAAATAACTGAGAGAACCAGGGTCTGGTAGATGCTGATTTCAGTCGGAGACTACACACACACACACACACACATACACTCTTTGGGCAGCGGCTGTTGCTAATGTACAGTATGTACAGCTGTATGCAGCAAATAAACACAAAGGACCCCAAGGTCAGAAAGTGGTTGGTATGAAGACTAGAGGAGACAGGTAGCATGGCACTCTGTGAACAAGGACTAAACCAAACAGCTGGATTTTAGCATGACAGAAAGAGGTGATCACAATCCAGATAAAAGTTGACCAGGGTGTAGTTCATGTCGTCTCTTTATTCTTCTTGCTTATTTTTGTAAAGCTATGTTGGGGGAAAATGAGCCATGGTACTACGTGGGGAAAGGAGAACAAATGTATTAATTGACATACTGTATGATTTAATTAAAGGCAAGAAAAAAAAATCACAATAAAAGCTGCACAGATACGTATATGGTATTCTGTCCATTAAAACATTATTAAAACAATCATCAAAATGAGACTGTTAATTCATGTCTTTAACTTTGTCTGTATCCTGAGAAGCTTCCTATCAAAGACATCTATGTTGCCAGACTAGAAATGTCATACTATCCTTAAAGTACCCACCAGACAAATTAACACCCCTATATCAGACTTGCACCCACGTACAAAACAATCAGTGTCAGATCTAAGGACACCCAGCCCACGCAGGTGACAGAGGGAGGTAGTAAAGGCTTGCTGCATAAAGGCTTGATAATAAAAATCTACACAAACCAGATAAAATGTGTTAAACTTCGGGTTGACTACCTTGTTTCGTCTCATTTAGATTCAGGTGTTTATTCTATCATGCACTGGGTGGAGGTCAGGTAGACAGATTCAAGAAGGCCCAGTCAACTACATTGCTGACGAAAGCATCGATAACTAAAGTCAACCTTACTTTCAAAGGAAAATCCAAGTTTCCATGGAGGTGGAGATACAAAGTCCATGCAGACAGGGTGGGGAATCAGATTGACTCCCTTAACTGGAGCTGTGAATTGCCCAGGCTAATCACCAACATTATGTTCCCAACGAGACAGTTTGCAATAATCCTTATGGATTAGTGTTCCGGACAGGATGATGCTAATCTAAAACAAACATCTTGGCTCTGATGTCACAGCAACGTCTGAGGTAAATGTAAATGGCAGCAGCCACTGTTTCATGAAACATGTCTCTGTAATGTAATTAGAAACTGATTTATTGGAAGGTGATAGTATCGTCAGAGACCATGCAATCCAATCCAGTGACATCTGGTGTTATTTGTACAGTGCTATCATGCCCATTGCACCTCTGCTTTATTTAGAGCGCTCTGTCCAGTTGTTCAGGTGTTGGTGTCATTATTTACAGTGAAGCAGGATCACTGTGTCTACTTCTACAGCAGAGATGTGGGAAGTTCGCGGTTATGAATATTTCTTCATTTTAACAGTAAAATAAACTTTATTGATCCCAAACCGGGGAAATTCACTTGTCACAGATGCTCAAGTAGTACAGATAGGAAAGAGAAAGTGAGGGTAGGATACTTATAAAATTAAGCTAAAAAATAAAAAATGTGTATATACCTATCAGAATGATAAAATATACAAATATAACAAAATATATAATGTAAAATACTAAATGGGCAGGGCTATACACACAAGGCTATTTACAGTATATATACCTTTCACTTGTACATTTATGAGTTGTAAAATATACACATGATGTGCAGCATTAAAAATACTAAGCAATGTAAATGCTAAGCAATGTAAGCAATGTTTAAATTTACAGGTTGCACAAAAGCAGCAGAGATTTTTACAGTGTGATACAGTGTGGCATAAATACTTCATAGAGATAAAAAACAAACAAACAGTGTATACACAGTGAACATACAGTGTTGCAGGAGGTAGGAAAGTGAGTGGGTTATACAGCAGACAAAACAGTGCTACATTAAGTTGTGCTGTTAAAGAGTGACAGCTGATGGGATGAAGGACCTGCGGTAGTGTTCACATGAATGACATTTTAAACTATGAATCAGGGATTGAACCCCTAGCGGATGCAACAGATCATCATTGTGTTTGCAATGTAACGTTGGTATCATTTTTCAAACTGGCTCTTACTTCTTCGTTGGTTGTGGTCCTACAATTGGAGGATTGTAATTTGACTGGATGCTGTGTCAGGGAATGTGGCCCAGAGTTGGAAGGACTCAACTGCACGACTCAGCTCAGTTGAACAGCAAAGACAGGTTTATTTCAGGCAATGGTCGGTACACGGGAAGTCAGACAATCCAAGCAAAGGTATCCA
>JAQNCA010054435.1:0-11582 GCA_029783725.1 Acanthurus tractus | reverse complement strand
GCTGATGACCTCATACAATTCCTGGAGTGCATTTTTTGAATTTGCATCCAGTGGAATGTAAACAGCAGCAACAAACATACTGGTTAATTCTCTGGGCAGGTATTATGGCCAACATCTCAGCGGTAAAAACTCAACATCAGGTGGGCATTTTCCATCCACTCTGACTGCACTTGTGCACCAAGCATCATTGATGTATACAAAGAGTCTGCCCCCTCTCCTCTTACCGGAGTCTTGTGTTCTGACGGCCAGGAACAGGCTCTGCCTGTCCAGTGCTAAAGCGTCATCTGATATGTTGTTATTGAGCCACTTCTCTGTAAAGATGAGAGCACCGCAGTTTCTGGTTTCTTTTTGCTGAGTCAGCCTGAGTCTTGCCTCATCCATTTTATTGTCCTGTGACCAGGCATTTGCCAGAAGTAAGCTGGGTAGTGGAACAGCCTTGGGTCCAAGCCTTCTTTGTGTAACTCTTATACCGGCTCGTTTCCCTCTCTTTCTGGGTTGACCACACCGCTTGTGATGATGTCTGGTCCAAATGTTTTAATTGTTGGATTTTGAGATGCTGAGAGCAACGATCGTCTCAAGGTCCGCTGCACTTAATCCAATCATTGCACTTCTTCTTCTGAACCCCCAACTCTCCAAATCCCTTTGTGGTTGGAACTCATAATCTAGGTGAATCTTAGGTTGGATTCACACGACCTAAAAAAGGAAATAAGCTGGCACAGGACAACTGGGGTAAACAACATTCTGCAATGGACAAACATGAGAATGACATATACTGTATATTCAAGCTTTTGCTTTCCAAAGCTTTTTTAGGGATGTGCAAAGAACACTGGTTGCATTTTCAGGCAGAGGCATATGCAGCAGCCATCACTGCTACATTCAGCAGCCCCACACATAATTACATCATTAACGTTCGACATCTTTGCATTTTCAGTGACCTACAACCTGCAGTGCCTAACAGTAATGTAACCCTATTTATACTTCTTTTAGTCTGGGATTACACTTCAATTTATAGACAAGAGTCCTGTGTTTGTAGCTTAAGATGTTGAGTTCACTAACTTCCCTTTATCTGCTATTTATTCATCAGCACAGGCTTAAAGGCAAGGACTAAAACCACAATCAGAGTCATAAAAATGTAATAATTAGATGGTAAACCCAGTAGTAATGAATTAGTGCGGTGCCTCCACTGTGGAACTACTGAACCCACACCAGTGAGTTTTGATTGTATTTTACCAGAAAATTGTGTAAATATGAACAACCCATAACAATGAAAATGTTCAGACAACGCAAGAAAATAAGTAATGAATTAATTTTTCAAGTACTCTTATGCCTCTTTCTTTGGTCATAGATTTGTTGTCTTCTTGTTTGTTTTAAATTTTTTTTTTTTTCACAGAGCGTAACCAAAAATTGTGGTCTTAAGTTCCAACAAATTTACCTCTATCACCCTCACAGATGCAAACCAACAATAAACTAAATAAAAATTTAAACTGTGACCTGGCTCACGATAACCATAAAAACTAAAATTATTATGACCACTGTACCTGTCTTCTTCCCTTGACTTCAGAACATTATAAAAGAATAAAACCAGCTATATGTGTGTGTATGTAAGTCTGTATCTAATGTGCATGCGTGATTTAAGTGTATGTGTGTATTGGGATTACACCAGAGACATATTCAACCACTAGGTTGAACACAACCTTGTACAGCTATCAAATACTGCAATAAACCCAAAGCAAATGAATACCAAGTCTTAAAGTTCCCTTAAGTTTCAAACCAAAAATTTACAAAGTCTTAAAGTTCCCTGAAGTTTCAAACCAAAATTTACCAAGCACTTGGATTTATGTTACCACTGGGACCCTTACGTTTGTCCACATACAATCCCATTAGAAAGACAGTTCAGAGTCAGAATAAAACGTTTCAGTTACTCACAAACTCCTCCCTGAGCTACCACCTTATTGTGGTGGAGGGATTTGCATGTCTCAATGATCCTAGGTGCTCAGTTGTTGGGGGCTTTATGCCCCTGGTAGGGTCACCCATGACAAACAGGTCCTAGGGGAGGGATCAGACAAAAGGTAGCTCAACAGACCCCTTATGATGAGTCACCGAAATGGTTCTAAGTTTCTGTCAAGTGTTGTAACCTCTGATACTGGTTTGCCTAATATAAAAGAAATTTATATAAAAAGAAATAAAGGACTGATTTATCAGTGCATACTGCTGTCAAGTAAATACAGTAAATAAACAGTTCCCATTAAATGAAAGTACATTTATATCAGTCACAATCATCTAATATTCATCAGTACTGCTCTGAAACATGTAGCATATACATGTAAACTGGGGTCAATATGAAGGCTAGCGGCCATACAAACAATGCAGTTAGCTTAAATGATGTTAAATCGTGATTATTCTAACATGTAAGAACGGACATTTCTAAGAGTGCAAATACGCACCAGCAGCATAACAACACCATCAGAAGAGGTAAGTAACATGTATGTACTCATTTCACATAACTATTAACATAACTTACCTCATCAGTGACTACTGCATTGCTGTAAAAATATTGAGTGGAGAATGTAATGAAAGGAAGAGGAATTGTATAAACTGCCTTCACAATAAAACCTAATTCAAAATAAAAGCATGTAAACATAAATTGAAGAATTCTTAACAGTTTCCCTTGCCAGTATGTGGGTCACCCGGGCTCCCCCCTGGAGCCAGGCCTGGGGGTGGGGCTTGATGGCGAACCCCTGGCACAGCCCAAAGAGGCAACATGGGACCCCCTTCCAGTGAGCTCACCACCCACAGGAGGGGCCAAAGGGGTCGGGTGCTGTGTGAGTTGGGTGTAGATATAGTCCGCCTCACCAAGACACATAGCAAGGGCTCTGGAACCAGTCTTTTCGTTGGACTCTCGTCAACTCTGGAGTTGTCACTGGTGAGAGACACTGGGGGTGGCTGCAGCGGTTGCCGAGGCAAAAACCTGGACATGGGAGGAGTTCGATGAGGTCATGGAGAACAACTTCAGGACGGCTTCAAAGAGATTAGTGACTACCATCCGGTGTCTCAGAATGGGGAAGCAGTGCACTGTGAACACTGTGGTTGGTGGGGACGGTGCGCTGCTGACCTCGATTCGGAACATTGTGGATCGGTGGAGGGAATATTTCAAAGACCTCCTCAATCCCACCGACACGCCTTCCTCTGAGGAAGCAGGGCCTTGGGGACATGGAAGTAGGCTCTCCCATCTCTGGGGTGGAGGTCGCCAAAGTGCTCAAAAAGCTCCTCGGTGGCAGGTCCCTGGGTGTGGATGAGATCGGCCCAGATTTCCTTAAGGCCCTGGATGTTGTGGGGCTGTCATGGTTGAAACGCCTTTGCAACACTGCATGGACATCGGGGGCAGTGCCTCTGGATTGGCAGACCAGGGTGGTGGTCCCTCTTTTTAAGAAGGGGGACTGGGGGGTGTGTTTCAACTACAGGGGGATTACACTCCTCAGCCTCCCTGGTAAGGTCTCTTCAGGGGTACTGGAGAGGAGGGTCCATCGGATAGTCAAACCTCTGATTCAGAAGGAGTAATGTGGTTTTCGTCCTAGCCAGCTCTATACCCTCAGCAGGGTCCTCGCCCAACCAGTCCACATGTGTTTTGTTGACTTGGAGAAGGCATTTAACTGTGTCCCTCAGGGAGTCCTGTAGGGGGTTCTCCGGGATTATGGGGTGTTGAACCCCCTGATACGGGCCGTCTGTTCCCTGTATGACTGGTGCCAGAGCTTGGTCCGTATTTTTGGCCAGAGATGTGGTGCTGATGTTCCAGGACACCTGCTCCACTGCAGCACTGTTGATGGTTACTGGAGAATGCTGGGAATGCTCTCTCCTGAAGTCCACTACAATCTCTTCGTCTTCTCCACATTCAGGTGGAGATTGTTGTCCTTGCACCATGTGACCAGGCGGCTCACCTCACTCCTGTAGATTGTCTCATCATTGTTGTTGATGAGACCCACCACAGTCGTGTCGTCTGCGAACTTGATGAAGAGGTTGGACCTGGGTGTAGGTGTGCAGTCGTGGGTCAGCAAAGTGAAGATGAGGGGGGTCAGCATACATTCTTGAGGGGCCCTGTGTACAGAGTGATGGTGCTGGAGGTGTTGCTGCTGACCGGAACTGCCCATATGAAAGTCTCCCCATAAGAAAGTCCAGCAGCCATTTGCACAAGGAGGTGTTGAGTTCCAGCTGTACTAGACAAATTCAGCCAGCTGCTTCTGTTGAACACGTGGCTGTCCAAAGTCTGTGAGGCCAGAGCACTGCATTTCATTGAGAACTTCTCTCTTTTTATCTTCTCTCTTTTTTGGCAAAGAGATGATCTGTTTATAGGAAAAGGCCCACACCTGAACAGATGTGGAGTGAGACGACTGACGGATAATCTCCTCCACACTCTGAGGCATCAGAATAGGCAAGGACCGGGTCCTGTGCTGCTACTGAGAGGGAGGAGAGAGAGAAGAGCTCCTGCCTCGCCACCCAAGGACCCAGCAAAGGATTCGACCACTGTAGCCACAGCAGCATTTCCAGCATCCCGAACACAGGATTCAGACACAGCAGCTTCTGCATCACCTTCATCATGGCCCTCATCACAAGCCTGGGACCAACCTGCTGCATCTACACCCTCCATAGACAATTCACTATCATTCACACCCATGAGACCTACTGATCATCTTGAAAGCTTGGTGAAATCAGGAATTAAAATGGTTCTAGATTCTATCCTCAAAGAAGAGTCGCGCCCCTTGCCCTCCTCAGCTTATTCCACCAACCAAAGCTGTTATTTCCACCAGCGTCAATGCTGTTGTCTAGGATGCTAAGGGCCTCTGCGTTGCTAAGCCCCATATCAACCAGAGGCCAAGGGAGGGAGTGATCTCTTCTAAAATAATGACTATTGTCAAACCACATAGATTAGATAAGAGAGGAACAGTCAGACTGTCTGATCTTATCTGTCCGATCTTATGGATAAGAAGAAATCTTATCCATATCCCTTGCAAGAACACAGCATCCAGTCCAACTTCAACAGCTAATCTCAAGCATGCAGTACTCAGTGTCAGATCTTTAATTGTTTTATTTCCTCTCACAATCTTAATTTGTTGATGTTTGTGCCATATTCAGGGACAACATACTCGTATGTGTCATTCAAAATGGAGATACAACAGTCTTTCATACTTTATATCATCATTTACAAACCAACACAGAATTGTTTTATTGATGATTTCAATAATTTACTTTCAGTTGTGTGCACTGATTTTGACTGTTTAGTCATAACAGGGGACTCGAATGTGCATGTAGATGTAGCCCATGACAAGCAAGCTAAAGACCTCACTGCTGTCCGTGAAATGTTTGGTCTGACTCAGCATGTGACTGAGTCCACCCACAGTAGGGGTCACACTCTATTTCAATTTCAATTTCAATTTTCAATTTTATTTATATAGCATCAATTCACAACAAGGTTGTCTCAAGACACTTTACATGTAGAGCATGTCAAGATCACACTCTATAAATAGATCACACTCTATAAATAGGAGATGTGCTTATTTCAAAGGGTGTCGTTATTTCAAATGTTGATGTCGTCCATGTTGCTTTATCGGATCATTTTTGTGTTTTCTTTGACCTGAATGTTACTCCCAAACCAGCAGTTGAGTTTGCAGTTGTTCAAGAAAGACCCATAAATGACAGTACAGGGACACAGTTTATGGAAATAATTAGGTTTGCTACAGTAAAAAGATTAGCAAACCCTCCAGTTTCACTGCCCATAGGACTCATTTCTACATCTAAGTGTTATGAGTTTGCAATATTCTTTAATGATAAGGTTGAAGGCATTAAAAATGCAAAAATTTCCACAACGCAAATAACTACTCTGCAGCCAGCTAGACATGTAGAGCTGACAGATTTATATCTGTCACTGACAAAACAGTCGAGGAGATCATCTGCAATCTGAGTCCATCGACGTGCTACCTTGATGAGTTGCCCACTAGATTTTTAAAGTCTGTGCTGAGCAGTTTATTACCACAGCTCGTTCATCTCGTCAACATCTCACTTCAGACTGGAACATTTCCAAAGGCCTTAAAAACTGCTGTCATTAAATTTCTTCGAAAGAAGAGCAGTCTTGATGCCACAGTACTGAAGAACTATCGGCCCATATCAAACTTCTAGAAAAAGTTGTATACCAACAGCTTACTGACTTTCTCCTGTTTAACAATCCTTTTGATACTTTCCAATCAGACTTCAACTGGTCAATCAAACTGGTTCAGGTCCTATCTCGAGGACAGGAGGTACATTGTTGAAATTGGTAACTGTGTCTCAGACCAAATGGCTATGACTTGCGGGGTTCCCCAGGGGTCAATCCTGGGACTACTATTGTTTAATCTGTACAACTATGCAGATGACACTCAGATCTATGTGTCACTGATGGCAGGAGAACATGGGCCTGTAGATTCATTGTGTCACTGCATCAAACAAATCAGTGTGTGGATGCAAAACAGTTTTCTCCAGTTAAACTCAGACAAAACTGAAATCATTGTCTGTGGTCCACAGAAACAAAGAGAAAGTGCTATCAGTTACCTATAGACTCTCTCTCGGGAACCTAAAAATCAAGTTAGAAATCTGAGGGTAATATTGGACTCAGATCTGAACTTTAACAGCCACATTAAATCTATAACATCAGCAGCTTTTTACCATCTAAAAAACATTGCCAGAATCAAAGGAATAGTGTCTCAACCAGACTTGGCCTGCTTACTGGGCTCTCTAAACGAGCTGTAAGACAGCTGCAGTGCATCCAGAATACTGCTGCTCGAGTCCTGACTAGGACCAGAAAATATGGCCATATTAGTCCAGTCCTCAGGTCTCTGCACTGGCTTCCTGTCGCTCAGAGTCTAAAACTTTAAAACAGCTTTGCTTGTGTACAAGTCTCTTCATGGCTTAGCGCCAAAGTACATCTCTGACATGTTGGAGCCATATGAACCAACTCGGACTCTGAGAACCTCAGGGAGTGGTCTCCTGCTGGTGCCCAGAGTCAGGACTAAACAAGGTGCAGCTGTGTATCAGTGTTATGCTCCTAAAATCTGGAACAGTCTTCCAATAGATGTGAGACAGGCCTCAACTCTGACAATGTTCAAATCCAGGCTGAAAACACTTCTATTTAGCTGTGCATATGACAACTAAAAAGATTTTATCTGCACTCTTTGTTTTTAATTAAATTAATTAATTAGACTTATCAACACACAAGTTTGTTTTTCAGAGAGCATGTGATGCATGTCACCATTTATGATAAAAGAACACTGTAAATCAGAAATGGACATGACAGAGCCTATTAGTTACAAATAAGAGACAGTTCAGGCTTGACTGGTATTTATTCTTACGTCCCAATCATGCAGGCACTGAAAAAATATTATCAGGACACTTTTCCTCCATTTCAAACAAACTCAGAGAGTTTTTTAGAACTTTTGGTTGGAGGAGCGGCAGCTCTGTACGGGACGTGGAGGAAACGCAGAAGAGGTAAGCGGGCCAGTGCGCTCGACAGCGCAGCCTCCGCGCACCTCTCCCATCCATCCACCTGGCGAACCTCCGCTCCCTGCCTAATAAGATGGACGAGCTGCTTCTCCTCAACGAATATAATAAGGATTTTGCACGTGCCTCTGCCCTTTGCTTCGCTGAAACCTGGCTCAATGAAGCCGTACCTGATGCCGGACTACACCTGCTGGGCTTCTCTCTCCACCGCGCGGACCGCGTCAAGGAGCTCTCGGGAAAAACAAAGGGTGGTGGAATATGCTTTTATATAAATGAAGGTTGGTGCACATCTGTCACAGTCCTGTCTGAACACTGCAGCCCAAATCTGGAATCTTTTTTCATCAATTGTAAGCCGTTTCATTCGCCGCGGGAGCTTACATCCCCCCCAAGCCAACGTGGGTAAAGCACTGCAAACTCTCGCTGAACAATTAAACGGCTTTGAAGCGAAACACCTGGACTCGCTCTTTATTGTTATGGGGGACTTTAGCAGAGCGAGATTTAGTCATGAACTACCAAAATACAAACAGCACATCAGCTGTCCCACCAGAGGCAGCAACACTGGCTGGACCACTGCTACACAGTTATTAAAGGAGCATACCACTCTATCCCCCAGGCAGCTTTGGGCAGCTTTGGGTACCTTTGACCACTGTTTGGTCCATCTCATCCCCACTTACAGGCAGAAGCTAAAATCTGCAAAGCCTGTGGTGAAGACTGTGAGGAAATGGACCAATGAGGCAAAGCAGGAACTACAGGCCTACTTTGACTGCACAGGCTGGAGTGTCTTTGAAGCTGCCAATGACAACCTGGACGACCTAACAGACACTGTGACATCACACATCAGTTTCTGTGAGGACATGTGTGTTCCAACAAAGACATTCAGGACTTTCAACAACAACAAGCCATGGTTCACTGCCAGACTGCGTCAGCTCTGCCAGCCCAAGGAGGAGGCTTATAGGAGTGGGGACAGGGTCCTGTATAGGCAGGCCAGAAACACATTGAATAAAGAGATCAGAGTGGCTAAGAGGAGCTACTCTGAGAAGCTGAAGAACCAGTTTTCAGCTAACGACAACTTCACACCCCTCACCCACCCAAGCCCACCTCTCACCCAGACCAGCACCACCACAACCCCCGCTGTTCTCCACCCCCCTGTCACACTCAGAGTGTGCGAAGAGGAGGTGAGCCAGCTGTTCTAGAAACAGAAAATCAGAAAAGCACCAGGCCCAGACAGAGTGTCACCATCCTGTCTTAAAGCCTGTGCTGACCAGCTGGCTCCTATCTTCACCAGGATCTTCAACTGCTCACTGGAGCAGTGTGGAGTCCCCTCCATCTTCAAGCACTCCACCATCATTCCGGTCCCCAAGAAACCCTCCGTCATAGGACAGAATGACTACAGACCGGTGGCTCTAACGTCTGTGGTCATGAAGTCCTTTGAAAGACTGGTGTTGAGCCATCTGAGGACTGTAAGAGGACCCCTGCTGGACCTACTGCAGTTTGCCTACCGTGCAAACAGGTCAGTGGATGATGCTGTCAACCTGGGACTGTACTGCATCCTGCAGCATCTTGACAGCCTAGGGAGCTACGCAAAGATCTTGTTTGTGGACTTCAGCTTTCAGCGTTTCAGCGTTCAACACCATCATCCCTGAAATCCTCTCCTCCAAACTCTCCCACCTTAATGTTTCTCCATCCATCTGTCAGTGGATCACCAGCTTTCTGACAGACAGGAGACAGCAGGTGAGGCTGGGAGACGCCACCTCAACAACTCGGATTATCAGCACTGGCGCCCCCCAGGGGTGTGTCCTGTCCCCACTGCTCTTCTCCCTCTACACTCTCGACTGCACCTCCAAGCACCCTGCTGTCAAGCTCCTGAAATTTGCAGACGACACAACAGTCATCGGCCTGATCCAGGACAGAGACGAGTCTGCATACCGGCAGGAGGTTGAGCGGCTGGTGCTTTGGTGCAGCCAGAACAACCTGGAGCTGAACTGTGGAGATGAGAGTGGACTTCAGGAGACAGCCCTTGTCACTGCCTCCCCTCACTGTTGCGGTTTGTGAAGTCTCTAAATTTCAGCTGCTTTTTAAAAGACTTGTCAAAAAGAAATGCAATCATACTTTCTGTAAGACCACAGTCCACAGTTCTCCATTCACATCATTGTCTGAAATGTAAATAAAAAAAGCAATTGAAGACACATAAACTGAAATGCATCTTGCAGGTGGCTTTCTTCCTTTCTACCATGTTCTTGACAGCGTGAGCTCTGTAACTAACAACTTTAATTTTACTGTAAAATTGAAGAAAAAAGAAAACTACAATTCAGTTTCTCATCCATACGGCGAGGAAAGCATTTCAACAAGCATCTGTAGAAACAACAATGGAATGTTTAAGAACATTTTTAAAAAGTTAATAAGTTAGCTCAATGCTAATTTATATAGGAAATCACATAAGAAGCTAACGGTTTGCATATGCTGTCGCAAACGCATTATGAAAAATGTTACTTAACAAAGTCGCCAAGAATAATCTATGTCTTGGCATGTTGCATTAGCCCTAAATGTTACAGGGTCTTAACAACACCAGGGTCTTGTCAGCGAAGGCAGTGCCACTTGAGTGAGTGCATGGTATCCTATCGTACTGCCTCTTACATCGGATGTTGATAAAGATGTTGATTCAGCAATAAATGCCTACTTTCTTTTTACTGTCATATTTTAATTTTTCACAATTAACTGTCTTGTAACATTATAGTCTAGAATAGGGGTCGGCAACCTTAGACACTTACAGAGCCATTTGGACCCGTTTCCCCACAGAGAAGCAAACACTGAGAGCCGCAAAACAAACATAGCAAAGATAACACTGCATTTATCTTTTTTTTTTTTTACCTTCATTCTATGTATAAAAAAGCTAGTGTGTTGCATTCTTGAAATCAATGAACTGGTTCAGAGAGGAAAAAAAACATCTGCTTCTGTGTGCTGTCATCCTTATGTCACCTGAATGACTCTTTTAAATATTCTCCATCTGTACACGGCCTCCCATGCCTGATTATTTCCTGAGCGGCCACAAAACGAGCATATGTTGCTGAATTTGCAGACTTCATCCAGCTCTTGAAATGATTTTTGCTCAGATCAACCTTCAGCATCAACTCTGAAACAGCTTTTTCCCCTCCCATCTCCATCTGGATATTTTCAGCACAGACTGTGTGTTTATTCTGGAAATGTCTTGCAACATTTGACTTTTTGTTGTTTGCCAATACCTCACTACATATTAAGCAGAGTGCTAAGCCACTCTCATCAGCAGTAAAAGCAAATGACTCTGCCCACATAGCATTGCCCATGCACATGTGTGATGTCACACTTTTAAAATTAATTTGTATGAGCTTTAAAAAAGTCACACAATTTTTCAACCATCATGTCTTAAAAAATATACAATACAGAATAAAATCTGACCATGCTTGCAGCTGTAGGTGACCTGTCGTCAGTTTTACAGACCTTTCTTTTATCATTGAAAAATGCTTTTGATTTGGAATATTTTTGTTGCAATACCGCAAGTGGCCACTGGTGGAACTGGAAGCAAAGCCCACCAATTACAACCTATCCAGCTCTTATAATACATCCATGTCTGACTGCATGGCTAAAACAAAAGGCATTTAACACAATGATGGCAGAATCAAACACGGCTGTCGAGACCATGTGGCTGCTGGCTGCAATGTGTAATGTGCACAGACATTTTGGGAGTAGGTGCTCAGACAACAGAAAAGGCATATTTATTTTATTTTATTTCAATACCTATACACTCATGTTGATATACATTTGTTTTCCCTATAATTAATTAAATAATTTATTGAGTTCATGTATTTTTTTTTAATGATACATTTATATCTCCTGCTCTGCGATGCCACTTCAACCTCAGGAGGTGAGGACACTCGTGAGCCGAGCTCAGGGGTCGGCAACCCGCGGCTCTGTAATCACTCTGCTGTGGCTCCGTGCGTCTTTGGAAAAATAAATCAATAATGAGTATTTAATATTTTACTTTTAATTTTGTTTATTTTTTAAATTCAATTCTAAATGTGAAGATT
>JAQNCA010054368.1:0-11588 GCA_029783725.1 Acanthurus tractus | reverse complement strand
TATACAGAGGATTCGTCATTAACATGAACAAACTGAAAGCGATCTGATAAGTAAGACTTAAACCATCTTAGTGCTGTTCCTTTAATGCCAATAGAATGTTGCAGTCTCTGCAGAAGAATGTGGTGGTCAAATGCAGCACTAAGATCTAACAGAACAAGTACAGAGACAAGCCCCCTATCTGATGCCAACAAAAGATCATTAGTTACTTTTACCAGTGCTGTCTCAGTGCTATGATGTACTCTGAATCCATAAGTCTGTCTGACTTTCAGAGTCAGACAGAGAAGATGGTGGTCGCTGACCAATCAGACATAGTGTTAGTGGACAAATAACAGAAGGGAGCAGTGGTATGAGATGTGGCAATCCCAAGTAACAGCAACATCAGGAAGACAGAACACAAAGAGCTCAAGTAATATCAAGGGCTGAAGGAAGAGCTGTAGAAAATGTGGGGAGTGAAGGCAATTGTGGTCCCAATGGTGATAGGAGTTCTCAGGGCTGTAACACCCGGACATAGAAAGGGGGCTCCAGCAGATCCCAGGAACAACATCTGAGATCTCTGTCCAGTAGAGCACAGTCCTAGGAACAACTAAAATACTGTGCAGAGTTTCTTTTCAATATGGCGGCAGTGTGAAAAAGCCGCAAGCTCACCAACCCTTAAAAAAAGTGGTGCTGTAAAGTTTTTGTTTCTTTAGCTACACAACCTTCACTTTTGCCTGCTGATTAGGTGATGAATTTACGTTCAGGTGCCTCGACGGGAAAAGTAACAACAGTAGTAGCAGTAAGGAAGAAAAGTGCAAAGAAATATTTCACCGCACCTGCCTCTACAACGGCTGAGCTGGCTGAAATCAAACACCTGATGCTTGAGATGAAGAAGTCACTCTCAAAGGTGTTTAAGGACTTCAAGATGGATTTTAAAGAGTTTCGAGCTAAAACTGAAAAAGACATCAAGATGATTATGCAACAGACAGCAGAATTACGGTGTGATTTAAACAAAAAAAGTGACAGGTTGGAGCAAGTTGAACGCCAGGTTGGTGAGACACAAGACACGGAAATATTGCACCGCAAAACGATCAATTATCTGGTGAAGAAAATCTCGGACATGGGAGAGCGTACAGAATATCTGGAAAATAAATCTAGGCAAAACAATGTATAAATTCAACATACCAGAGAAAAGAGAAGGTAACAGTATGATCGCCTTTCTTAAAAAAATTTTTAATAAGGTGCTTAAAATCCCAGGAGACTTTGATATCATCAGAGTGCACCAAATCTACAGAGAAGGTAAAGATCAGATCAGACCGATAGTTGTTGCCTTCTGGAACTTTGAAACAAAGAAGCAAATATTACATATGGCTTGGGGGACAAAGGAATTAATCTACAACGGTGCGCACAACTTTTTTGACCACGATTTCACCTTCAGAGGTGAACAACCTTTGAACAACCTTTATTAGGGAACAACTTTAATCCAAGAACATAAAATCACACATCTTGGCTCCTGCTAAACTGAAGGTTTGCAGTAAAGATGGGACCCTTCCAGATGTATGGAAGTCCACAGATCACTGCAAGAGTGTGGTCTGCTTGCTGGCGTCCGGGATCTGCCGGAGGTGGCACGACAAAACACACAGCACAGCACCAGGATACTGCTGAACTGATGCAAGAGGCAGAGAAGAACCTTGGACTATATGAGTGAAAGCAATTAGATAAATGCGTGAATTGCTTTTTGCACGACAAGACAAATTATAACAGTATAAAAAAGAGGAAAGGGTTATTTATGGTTTAAACTGTCTTGTCTTTGATATTTATATATCCTAGTCTGTATGATATCATATTTTCACATTTTTTCTCTCTCTCCATAGACTTCGAAATATTAGTTGTGACCTAAGCCTATTACTATATCACTACTTTTTCATGTGATGACCATTTGATTGACATGGGTTTTGCTTATGGTCTTTTTTGACTTGGTATATAAATTTTCACCTAAATGTTTAATTTCGTTAAATTCAGTCAATGGCAGAGCAAATACAGGCATATGTTTATGTTTTTGTGATTTATGTATTCTGTAGTAAGTGTCTTTGGTTCATGAAGGTGTTTTGTACGATTTGTTGTAGGAAGTTTGAAAAGCAGCTTAATTCATCTTTACATTTTGTATTTTATGTAGCAGTTTCACAATTGCAACTTATAATTGTAATGGCTTGGTGAATAGTTCAAAAAGAAATTAAGTTTTTACCTGGCTGCCAGATGAAGAAAATGTTAAAATTATTTGTGTGCAAGAAACATACTCAAATGCTGAAAATGAGTTAAAATGGCAGACAGAATTGGGTGGGTCTATATATTTTAGTCATGGACTTAGTAATAGTAGGGATGTTGATTTTGTTTAGGAAGGAGCAGCAAGATACAGTTCATTCTGTTGAAATTAATGACGATGAGAGATGGATTTTGTTAGATGAAACTCTGGATAACTTGCATATAAATTTAATTAATATGTATGCTGCTTTTTTGAAAAAGTTCATGGCGCTATTCTCTGTCAAAAAATGAACAAAATGTAATTGTTGGAGATTGTATGGATAAAAAATTAGGAACATATAGGTATCAATTGGATAACATGGAATGTTTGTGATTGATAAGTGATTGACAGGTCCAGTCTTGAACAGGAACCAGATAGTCTGGGACATAGGACCTGGCCAGCTGATGCAATGTTTGGCTTTTTAAGTGGTTCCATATGTAACTGCCTATATATACTCCTGAATCTTCACATTGTCTTTGTTCTCTTCTCTCAGACTTAACCTGCATATGCTGATTTTGGAGAACCCAGGGTGGTAATTAAACATTGTTGCTTTGTATCCCATGACATCTCTTCTTTTGGGACAAATACCACAATCTTTGTCATATCAGAGATTTCAATACTGTTCTAAATATAAATAAGGACTGTGCAGGTACTCATTTATTTAATAACCATCCACAGGCACTTAGAGAAATTAAAGAAAC
This sequence comes from Acanthurus tractus, assembly GCA_029783725.1. Taxonomy (NCBI): domain Eukaryota; kingdom Metazoa; phylum Chordata; class Actinopteri; order Acanthuriformes; family Acanthuridae; genus Acanthurus; species Acanthurus tractus. The sequence continues at coordinate 8,609 of JAQNCA010054368.1, read as the reverse complement.
CATGGTATCTTTAGATCTAGTGGATATTTGGAGGTTGCAAAACCCTGATTCAAGTAGATACACATGGTGTAGAGGACAACAAGCAAGTCATATAGATTATTTCCTTATTTCCTTTTCTCTTGCATCTAAGGTCTCAAAATGTATTATTGGTGATCGTTTAAGATCTGATCATGCTATGGTAACAAGTTAAATTCTTACTGCTTAACATCCTTGGGGTCGTGGTTACTGGAAATTCAACCTGTCGCTTCTAAATGACTCCATATTTATTGAAAAAACAAGAGTTTTTATTGGAGAATTTTTAAAACTAATGAAATTTCATCTGACCCACATAACATCTAGGAGGCCTTTAAGTGTGCTTTCAGAAGTCATGCTATTAAGACGGGGTCATGGAAGCAAAAACAATATTTGATAAAGGAGAGGGGCTTAATCGATGAGATAAATGAACTGAATAAAAAGTTGGACGAATTGCGGCTCCCCTCTGTAGAAATAACACTTTTTTCCAAATGTGTCTACCCTAACCCTAACTTTAAGTATTTGTGGACCTCATACCATACACAGATGGTATTTGAAACAAATGGATTGACTGTGGATGTCTGTAGTTTTACCAGATTACCTGAGTAAAGATATAAATATAGAGGTAGATGCTAAGAAGAAGTTTCTCTTTCAATATACTCCCAAGAGAGGAATGAAGAGGACTTAAACCAAAAAGAGATTGTCCACAGCTGGCTTGCCCAGAAATACCATTTGAGTTTTGGGAGTTTCAGCCCTCCCCTGTCATACGGTAAGTAGAGTAGGGAGACATGCAGTCTTGCCTGCCTGTTATTCCAAATGAAATTTCTGAATATTTTGGTCATATTTGAAAAGAAGTTAGCTGGTGGTGGTAAAGGTAAGCATTGGAATAAGTATAAAAATTTAGGTAAAACGTTCAGTTTGAGTATATTAATTCTGCCAATCATTGAAATAGGCATTGCTGACCACCTTTTAATGAGGTTAGTCACTCCTGATACGACTGGGCTATAGTTTGCAGATACAAGGCTATCTGTTAAAGGGGAAATTCTGATCCCCAGATATGTAAGACTCCCAACATAGTCAAATGTGGTGTCTACCGGGGGATTACTTCTCTCTGAGGCTTTAAGGAAAAGGATATTTGACCTAGTTTCAATCTTATCACCTGAAAATGCTCCAAAAGTACTTATTATGTTGCAAAGATTTGGAATAGACCTCCCAAGATAAGTCAGAGACAAAACAATGTTGTCAGCAAAAAGACCTATTTTGTTTTCAACCGTACCTATTTAGATGACAGTTATGCCTCTGGTATGTAATTGCAATAGCGAGTGGCTCGATAGCTAAGGCAAACAGTAGAGGTGAAAGGGGGCACCCCTGTCTAGTTCCACATTGGAGCTTGAAGGGCTGGGAGGTTACAAAGTTGGTTGCGACTGAAGCATTAGGGGAGTAGTAGAGCAATTTCACATTCTTACAGAAGTACTCACCAAACCCAAATCTCTCAAGCACTTCAAAAAGGTAGTCACGTTCCACTCTGTCAAACGCTTTTTTAGCATCAAGAGAGATTATAGCTGTATCTGGGCTCTCCTTCCTAGCGTGAATAATATTTAATACTCGGTATATACTCAGAATGTTGTGGAAAGCTTTGCGGCCTTTTATAAAACCATTTTGGTCTGGGAGTATTAGAGATGGGAGATGGGTTTCAATGCCTTTTGTTAACAATTTTGTGATGATCTTTGCATCTGAATTTATTAATGATATTGGACAATAAGATCCACATTTTGAATGGGGTTTATCCGGTTTTAAGATCAATGTTGTCAATGCGTTGCACAAGGAGGGTGGTAACTGCTCTGCAATAATTGATTCAGCTAGCATATCAAAGAGGGGAGGTACAAGCAACTCTTTAAAGTGCTTGAAAATATCTATGGGTAGTCCATCCGGACCAGATGCTTTCCCTCCGTTCATGCAGGACAGTGCATCAAACAATTCCTCCATTGTGATGGAGGAGTCTAACTCATCCCTCACCCCTTGATTTAGCACTGGAATGGACAGCTGGTCTAAAAATATAAGTAAGTCATTAGTATGTGAAGCTTCTGATGTATAAAGACTCATAGAGTAATTTTTAAAAGCATTATTAATTTCAATTGGATTTGTAGTTGTCCCTTCTTCAGTTTCAATTTCTGTAATAGCCCTTTCATTCTGTAACGTTTTGATGCGCCATGCTAGTTATTTCCCTGCAGATTCTCCCTGCTCATAGTATATCTCTTTTAACCTATTGATACTGTATAAGACCTTACTTGTGGTAAGTTCCTCATATTTAGCCCTTAATTCAGAAAGTCTTTGCATATTCTCTGGTGAGTTAATCACTGAGATCTCCCTTTCCATTTCTTTATTATTGCTCTCAAGTTCAGTCGTGAGGAGAAGCATCTGATTGGCCTTGCTACTTGTATATGAAATCATTATACCTCTAATATAAGCTTTAAAGGCTTCCCATCTAGTGGAGGCTGAAGTCTCATTCTTATTTGTAGCTAAGAAGACCTCAATATTTGTTTCAACACACTTTAGAAGATCCAGATTTTGGAGCCATTTTGGGCTCCACACAGTCTGCCCCCGCGTATAGGATCTTAAATAGTAGTGCAAAAATAATAGAGTGTGATCTGAGATAACAATACCTTTATGCCCACAGTCCTGTATGTTAGCTAAAAGGGATTCAGAAATCAGGAAATAGTCTAAGCAGGACTGTGTGTGCTATGTGTTGGAATGGCAGGAATATTCTCTAGTTGTGTGATTTTTTCATTCTCCAGATATCACATAAATGCAATTCTGACATGAAGTGGTTTATCGCACTACAGGCATTGGAATGGGAGGTGTCACTTCGAGTAGACCTATCTAAATAAGGGCATTGGGCACAATTAAAATCCCCCCCCCCATTATGATTTCATCTCTGAAGGAGGCAACTGTCATAAAGAAATTAATAAAGAATGTAGCATCATCAGCGTTGGGCTCATAAACATTTACAAAGATAATTTCTTGGTTCAACAATGTGCCCTTGACCACCACAAATCTACCTGAAAGGGTCTTGAATAAATTTGTGAATCCTAAAAGGAACTGATCCGTGGATAAGGGTCACTACTCCTCTAGCCTGTGATGAATGGCATGAGGCAAGAGCTTGCCCGGGCCATCTCTTCCTTATGGGCATGATACAGTCTGACTGTAAATGAGTTTCTTGAGGAAAAATCCCTTTTGCTTGAAGGTGTTTACGTCTGGAGAGTATTTCCTTAATTTTAAGAAGATTTTCTCATACCCCTAACTTTCCAAGAAGTAATATTAAGAAAAGGAGCACTGCTCATAACACAGCCTGAAAGATATTACATACAAATATTAAATCAGCATCTCTCTGACCAAAGAAAACTTGTAAACCATCAAAACACAGAAATTCACAAAAAAACCCCAGAAAATCAGAAATGCCCCCTCAAGAATGGAGAGAGAGCTCTCCTATGACCCTGTACCCCCTAATTGCACAGCCCCTGATCACCTTCATGCTCACAGTTGAAGGGCACACCTGTGCTGACTCTCAAAAACGATGACCAAAACAAAAAACCCACGTCCGGAAAGAAAGAAAATGGTGCTTTTTTTTGCCTTTGTACATACACAACTTCCTCTCTTTATTATTGCTCTCAAGTTCAGTCGTGAGGAGAAGCATCTGATTGGCCTTGCTACTTCTCCCTAACCCCTCCCCCTCCCCTCCCCATCACATCCTCTACTCTTTTTTCTTCTTTTCTCTTTTAATATGGCTCATGAGCGTAAGTGGGAGATGGTCTGAACTAACCTGCGCCGGCCCGTGCCCTGCCCTGGTCTCCCTCAAAACCTATGTTTGTCGTTGGGCAGCATAGGGGAGACCTCAAGTACTTCTTTCAAAAACCCATCCATACCACCCAGAGCCTGAAACCGACTAAGGAGACCACAAGGAAAAGATCATCACCAGAATATGCTTGTGATCATGCATCTGGAGTCCAGGGAACCACCATAGATTTCCTTTATAAGAAGAATGATAGCAGCATTAGTGACACACTTAGGGAATATTCCATTGACAGAGATAACAACATTGTTTTCAGGAGCAGTTAATCGTTCTTTTCATGCAGCAGATATTTTCTCCATTGATATGTGTTCTATGAGAAGGTTCAGCCAATGATTAATGTTGAGGACGCGCTTCTCTTTACAGTTGACTAAGATTGTGAGATATAATTTTACCTCTGATTACAGCTTTTCCAGTTTCTCAGAGTAACGATGGAGATACATTTGGAGTGTCATTTATTTTTAAGAAGTTTGCCCACTCCCTCCTTACTGTGTTGCCAAATTCTGGATCTTTAAGTACAGATATGTTTAAGCGGCAAGTTGGGGGCTGTTTGAGGTTGGATAAAATTTTTAGGCTGAGGAAAACTGGCGCATGATAACAATTGGGTGAAAACAAATTATTATTATGATAGTAAACAAAAAGCTGGAATTTTATTTATTGCCTCCTTTGAAAAGGCCTTTGATAAGATAAGATGGGATTTTATCCAAAAATCTCTGCAATTTTTAAATTTTGGTGAAATTAAATTGGTGAAGGTCATGTACAATCAACCCAACAGTAAAATAATAAACAATGGATACTTATCTAATAGTTTTACTCCGGTTAGAGGCGTACATCAAGGGTATCAGTTGTCTCCATACTTGTTCTTATTATGCATTGAAATTCTTGCTGTTAAAATGATACAACCTTTTTTTTGCAGCCTGAAAAATATTCATTGGATGCTCTCATACTCGATTCAAATCTTTTTACAAAATGGTCTGGACTAACACAGAATTATGGTAAATGTACCATTACGAAAATAGAGTCATTGAGAGGAACAGATTTTGGTTTTCAGTGCCAAGCTCCGGTTAAATGGGCTGATGGTTCAGTCGATGTTTTGAGAGTTCATATTCCAGACAATCTGAAAGAATTAGTTAAGATAAACTATGAAAGAAAATTGGAGAAGAGTGAAAAAGTTTTACAAGCTTGGAAAGGAAGGAATTTGACCCTACAAGGAAAAGTTACATACTGTAGATTAACACCCTCGCGTAATGGAATTCCTTCCATTTTTCTCCCAATGCCACTGCCTTCACCTGAGACATCCTTCTTTAAAACTTATTAACAAAAAATATTCAGGCTTCTTCAGAATAACAAGCCCCATAAAATTAAAAGACAATACATTTATAATTCATATGAAAATGGTGGCTTGAATTTAAATATATATCATAGCAATGAACTTATCCTTAAAAACATTCTGGATAGATAAAATTTACCACAATAATTCCTGGAGAACAAGTCAAAACCTATTGTTAGTGAGTTCCTTCTTTGACTGTAAATTCTTCCTGTTATTCCAATTAAAATCTTGTCATCTTGATTTGTTATTTAAAGGTATATTAGTGAACCTTTCACCCTTTTTTAAAGATGTATTAAAGACTTGGTTGAGTTTCCAGGATCATCCTTCTGACACCCAAAAGGATATTCAAATCAAGTAATGCATGAATTCAGAAGTATTACTAGATGAGAAGCCTGTTTCGTGTGAAACATTTTGGAAAAATGGAAATGTTTTTCTAAATGACATATTAGATAGTAGAGGTGAATTTCTTTCATATGATAAATTCTGCAGGTTGTATGAACAAATTTGTGATAATTTTAACTTCAACCAATTGATCCTAGCCATCCCAAACAATTGGAAACTGAAGTTAAAACGTAGTGGATACAAACTGCAGGTTTTTGCACCTATTACAAGATGTCAGAAATGCCACACCATACCATGCCATTTCTACTGCTTATCCGGGGTCAGGTCCTGGGCCAGCAGCTTAAGCAGGAAAGCCCAGACTTCCCTCACCCCAGCTACTTCATCCAGCCATGGACCATGAAGAACCATGGACTCAGATTTGAAGGTGCTGATTCTCATCCCAGCCGCTTCACACCCGGCTGCGAACCGATCCAGTGAGAGTTGAAGGTCACGGCCTGGTGAAGCCAACAGGACCACATCATCTGCAAAAAGCAGTGACCCAATCCTGAGGTCACCAAACCGAACCCCCTAAATGCCCTGACTGTGCCTAGAAATTCTGTCCATAAAGATTATGAACAGAATCAGTGACAAAGGGCAGCCGTGATGGAGTCCAACCCTCACTGGAAAGGAGTTCGACTTACTGCTGGCAATGCGGACCAAGCTCTGGCACTGGTCATACAGGGAACGGACGGCCCATAACAGGGTGTCCGACACCCCATACTCCCGGAGAACCCACCACAGGACTCCCCGAGGGACACGGTCAAACGCCTTCTCCTAGTCCACAAAACACATGTGGACTGGTTCCATGGTTCCATGGCCAGGACTAAAACCACATTGCTCCTCCTGAATCCGAGGTTTGACTATCCGGGGGACCCTCCTCTCCAGTACCCCTGAATAGACCTTACCAGGGAGGCTGAGGAGTATGATCCCCCCGTAGTTGGAACACGCCCTCCGGTCCACCTTCTTAAAAAGAGGGACCACCACCCGGTCTGCCAATCCAGAGGCACTTCCCCCGATGTCCATGCAATGATGCAGAGGCGTGTCAACCACGACAGCCCCACAACATTCAGGGCCTTAAGGAACTCCAGGCGGATCTCATCCACCCCCGGGGCCCTGCCACCGAGGAGCTTTTTAACCACCTTGGCGACCTCCGCCCCAGAGATGGGAGAGTCCACTCCCGCATTCCCAGGTCCTGCTTCCTCAAAGGAAGGCATGTTGGTGGGATTGAGGAGGTCTTTGAAGTATTTCTTACACCAATACACAACGTCCCGAGTCGAGGTCAGCAGCGCACTGTCCCTATTGAACACACATATGGACACCCTTATGGTGTCCATATGTGGTGGAACATGGTGTTCATTATGGACCATCTGTGACAAGCACAGAAGTCCAATAACAAAACACCATTGGGGTTCAGATTGGGGGGGCCGTTCCTCCCAATCACGCCCCTCCAGGTCTCACTGTCGCTGCCAACGTGAGCTTTGAAGTCCCCTAGCAGGACAAGGGAATCCCCTGAAGGAGCACTCTCCAGCACTCCCTCTAAGGAGTCCAAAAAGGGTGGATACTCTGAACTGCTGTTTGGACCATAGGCACAAACAACGGTCAGGATCTGTCCCCCCACCTGAAGGCGGAGGGAGGCTACCCTCTCGTCCACTGGGGTAAACTCCATAATACAGGCAGCAAGCTGGGGAGCAATAAGTATTGCCACCCCTGCCTGGCGCAGGCAACTCCAGAGTGGAAGAGAGTCCAACCCCTCTCGAGAAGGCTGGTTCTGGAGCCCTTGCTATGCATCAAGGTGAGGCCGACTATATCTAGCCGGAACTTCTCAACCTCACGCACCAGCTCAGGCTCCTTCCCCACCAGAGAGGTGACATTCCACGTCCATAGAGCTAGCTTCTGCTGCCGAGGATCAGACCGCCAAGGTCCCTGCCTTCAGCTGCCGCCCAACTCACAAAGCACCAGACCCCTTTGGCCCCTCCTGTGGGTGGTGAGCCCACAGGAAGGGGGTCCCATGTTGCCTCTTCAGGCTGTGCCCGGCCAGGCCCCATGGGAACAGGCCCGGCAACCAGGCGCTCGCCATTGAGCCCCACCCCCAGGCCTGGCTCCAAGGGGAGGCCTCGGTGACCCGCGTCCGAGCAAGGGAAACTTTAAACCATTTTTCGTACTCGTCATAAGGGGTCTGATGAGCTACCTTTTGTCTGATCCCTCCCCTAGGACCTGTTTGTCATGGGTGACCCTACCAGGGGCATAAAGCCCCTGACAACTGAGCTCCTAGGATCACTGGAAAGTGATCACTGTAAAGTCACTGCTACAAAAAAACAGCTTAATATATTTGATATTGTAGAGTCACCATTGTGTAAATTGTGTAATGAAGAAGAGGAAGAAGAAGGCATTTATTTTTTTATTGTCCCTGTGTTGTAAGTTTTTGGATTAAAATCCAAAACTGGCTGAGGACATTGGATATTTGCTTTATTTTAAACCTTTAAATATGATGTTGGAAGTTTTGGACGGAAGTTGTCTACAGAAAATAAATACAATTATTTTGTTAGGTAAAATGTTTATATTAAAAGCTCAATCAAGATTTAGCCTAAATATAAGTTTGTTCAAAAATATACTGCAAAGCCAATTTCTTTTGGGAAAAAAATTGCAACAAATAACTGCAAAGTTGTATTACATAAAATGAAATGGGAATATCTCCTTCATAGAAGAGTGGGATTATATACAATTATAAATACTGTGCTCTTTCATATTTTATATGGTGATATGCTATACTGTTATCTTGTGATGCTATTGTAAATTTGTTTCTTAAATATTTGTGATCCTATAGTGATCCTATATTTTGTCTTGTCTAATTTTTTGATTATTTGTTTGTTTTTTTTGTTTGTTTGTTTCTTTTGGGTTTTATTTTTTGTTTGATGTCATGTTATTATATTGCCATGTTGTTTGAATGCTCACCTGCTGTTAAATAATAATAATAATAATAATAATAATAATAATAATAATAATAATAATAATAATAATAGTAAAATACTGTACAGAACC
>JAQNCA010054297.1:0-11591 GCA_029783725.1 Acanthurus tractus | reverse complement strand
TCCAGAGTGGATCTTAGTAGACTGGCTGAGTCGTCAACAAGCTGATCCAGCTGAGTGGGGCTAAAGCTAATATCACAGTTATCGGTTTGCCAATTTATTGAGCTTAGGGCAGTAGGAATGGTGTCTTTGAATTTAGCCACGGCACCACTGGACAGATTTCTACTGCTCACAATTTTGTTGCAAAATACAGAATCTTCCAGGAGGATGCTAAAAGTAACTAAGAAGTGGTCGGATAAAAGTGGATTTTCAGGAAAAACCTTCAGTTCATTAATATCAAGGCCATATGCTAAAACCAAATCAAGAGTGTGATTGAACTGATGGGTAGCTTCACTAACAGACTGAGTAAAGCCAACTGAGTCTATTAATGACATAAAAGCTGAGCTAAGACTATCACTCTCTTTGTCAACATGGATATTAAAATCACCTACAATGATTATTTTATCAGAGCTAAGGACCAAGTTTGATATATACTCAGAGAATTCTGATAAAAATTCAGAGTATGGGCCTGGAGGACGGTAAATTATCACAAATAGGACTGTCTGGCCGGTTGTTGGATCAGTATGAGATAAATTTAGAGTAAGGCTTTCAAAAGAAGTATATTTAGCCTTTGGTCTGTGATTGATTTGGAGACAGGAATGATAAATAGCTGCTACACCACCACCACGGCCTGTGTCGCGTGGTATATGAATATTTGAATATATTTGATATTTTGATCTTAATGAAATTACCTGATTAAATATTGGCTGTAATAATAATTCCCAGGCTGTTCCTAACTAAGGTTCATTATTAGGCTATTTATCTAACTGGATGGAGGCTAGTTTGTCAGTGAACTGCATCTTTTACTATCCAGTGTCCCCAGGTAAGATCTGTGGTGAAAGTGCTACCACCATTAAATAAATGAGATACCAAGATAACAATAACCAGCGCCTCTTGAAGTCACTAAAGTCTGATTAATAAAAATTATAGAAAGAGGCTTTCAAAAATGAGCTGCATAGATTGTTTTTCCTTAGAAAACATTAATAAAATGTAACATGTCCCAACCCACGCTTGAGCCAGCGATGTTGCATTGGTGTCTTAAACCGCTACATCAATGCTTCCCAAAGTTGTGGGCCATAAGGATGGACTTAGGGTGCTGTAAGGCTTCGAAATTTCCAGTTTTTATTGTGTGTTGTTTTAGACAAATTTCAAACATATCAAAACAGAGAAAATTAGCAAAAATATTAGAATTAGCATATTAAAAGGAGTTGAAGCTAAAAATAGAACAGCTAATGTTTGCCTGTTGTTCTAGCAACACTGCTTTCAAGCAAAGAAAAGCTTTACAAAGAAAAGAAAGGCATTTACATACAAAATATTGTCGTCCTTGTAATGACAAGGATAGCTTTCTCTGAATATCTCTGACAGTTTCTATGTCTAACTGCTGTTTACTTGTATCAAAACTCATGAGCTTGAAAGCCAAATCATGTTGTACACATGATTTGGCTCTCCCTATCATGTGTACAACACCAAGGGTTCCATCAAAAATGCCCATAACATTTGGCTTTCCTTTCTTTTGTGTTAAGGAATTGGTGTATTTTATTGCAGCTTGTTGACCTTGACTGGTAAATTTTAAAAAAGAGCTGTAAGTGGAAGCTTTGATAGAAAAACGGTTGGTTTGTTGCCTGTCTACTTGATGGCCTACACAGCAGCAGAGATAAGGAGGAACTGGAGTTGAGGATCATGAGAAACAATAGCACATATAATACAGTACAGACTGCATGCTGACAACAGAGTGGATTAAAACTACAAAGACTGAGAATTCTTTATGCCAAATAGCAAAGATAGGAGCAGACTTAATGCAGTCAAATCAACTTCAAGAACTGGGCCCTCATTAAATTATGGAATAATTATTCAAAATTTTTCAAAATAGCCCTATTTGTGGAAAAAATGGCTAGTTTTTAACTTGTGTTTTCAGGCTAAGGTTACAATTAGGTTTAGGTTAGGCGTATGTTAAGGGTTTTTGTAAGGGGACTACAAAAAGGCATCTGGCTCTGGCTCGTGTTATCTCTTTAAGGTCAGTACAATAAAGGGCAAATGTAAGAGGAGGAACACAACTTACAAAATAATGTGTAGATTATTAACCTACAGTTAATTGGACAAAATAAAAAAAGGAATATTAGTAACCTGAAGAAAAAAGTGTTTAAAGGAGATTAAAAGATACAGTGAAAAACAAGGCATTTAGGGGTTACATTCAGGGTAGATACTAGGGAATGCTTCATGTAAATGAGGGTCCTTACAAATACAGAAGTACAACATTGTGTGTGTGTATGTGAATAGCTTATGCAACACTGAAAACCAAAGGCATGTAAATTACCACTGCAGAAAATGAGATTATCCTACGCTAATTCCCTCAGAAAAACACCACAATCAGCCCGTAGACAAGTGCCCCCTGACACACAGTACTGTGCTACACTCACACATACACACACACACACCCAAGCATGCACACATGCACACACATGCACATGCATGCACACACACGCACACACACACACAATCACACATTTAAGCATGCACACATGCATACACATGCACATGCATGCACACACACACACACACACACACACACACACACACACACACACACACACACACACAGGGGCACAAAGACACACTGTAGGTAGAGTTGCCAGGAAACACCTGTCAGTATAAAGCAATTCAATTCAAGAGAATCAAAAACTGCATGAATTTTAGCTTGGTGTGCCTAATAAAGTGGAAACTAAATGTATTTGCTGCATGTCTCTGCCAGTATTTTCTTTTCAATCGGGTCTAGCTAGGGACACATTTAATTACTACTTTAACCTCTAGCTTTATGCCAAAAAAACGTCCCAAATGACCACTAGCATCAATACAGGCAGAAGATGAGAAGACAGTCGGAATGGAAACCATGCAATGTTCTTCTGGGAAACCTAAGGTGCCAATAGTCATGTAGGTGTCACTTCGACTTGTCATCTCCTTAAATGTAGATCGAGTGCACCTCTTCATGGCAATCATGCCGAGAAGGCAGCAGGATAATACACCTTGACACACTGCAAAATTGTTCAAGAATGGTACAAAATAACATACTGGACTTGCAGGATTTGTTACTAATACCTTGCTGCCAAATACCAAAGAAGATCTTCAGAGGACTTGTAGAGTTCATGCCTGGCAAGATCAAAACTGTTAAGAGCGGCATGAGGGGATCCAAATATTAGGCACAAAATTTGTTATTTGGGCAGCATGTTGATATCTGCCTTATACACTATGCTGAAAACAAAAAAACAAACATTTTCTTTGTATTTCCATCCAGAATGTCTAGAAACATAAAAGTTTTCAGCAAAAATTCCACTTTATTCTACAGTACAATCTTAATCTTAAAGCTACCATTCAACTCTTAAGGGAGTAATTTTTTATGATAAAGACATGATTGGAGTGTCAACCTAAAACATGGCATACGTCACAACATCAGTGCCTGTAGTAAAAAATGGTCAAAAGAACTAATTACTGTATGCATCTGAGGACACACATAAGAGAATTGATTCCAAGTTTATCAAGTTTAATTTCAAGTTCAGCCTCATTGTCCCACTGGGGGAAATATGTTTGTAGCAATGATAAGTCAACCAATCCACAGTCACATCATTCTTCAAAAACATTTCACGATGTAACAATAAGAAGTAACAATAAAAATCAAACAACTCAAGATCTTGTCGCAGTAACTCTTCAACAGTTCTACTGTAAAGTGAGTAAACAAGTATTTCGATATCATATTATAAGTATTTTAGAAAACAAGTGAGTAAATCAGCTTCTGAGTGAACTGCTGGTCTGTAGCAAAGAGCCCTGACAGCTAAAGCAATGCTGTGTGAGCAGGAACAAAGACTGAGCTGTTCTATTCAAACAAGCAGAGTTTAAAAGAGAGTCGGATTCACTGAGGTGATGCAGTCAGTTGAATCACTGCAGAGCAGAACGACATGAACAGGGTATGTGTGAACAAGGAAAGACGACAAATTCCACTGACAACACCTATGAGTATTAAACTGCACAAATATAGGGTGGCTGATGGTAACTGGTATTGATGATAGCTGTGAGGTATAAAAATGATATTCTGATATTGTTTAAATAACGGAAAGCCTCGTACATCATTCTCTTTCTTGCTCTGTCATACCTGCATTTAGGCTCCAACAGACATAAAAAGGAAAGTTTATCAGGTGTAAATGTCCTTTTGTATCCTTTTGGACAAGTTGCTGAGTCGTCTCCCTGTTCTCATATTTTAAGTGTTGATGAATCTGTCAATATAACATAGATTTTTTTCAAATTTTCAACAGATTTTCAAATCCATGATAATTGTGGATTGAGAATCTGGTATTGTGACAGCCCTCGTATAAAAACAATAATAGCTGTAGTCTCAAAATGTTATGAAGAAAGATACTAAAATGAAGTAGGTGTATGTGATACTATAAAACTATAAGAAACTATTAGAGTAAAACTTAAGTTGTGAAAACAGAACTACAAATTTTATGGCATCTTTACTTAGAAAGCACAGTCAATTTTTTTATGTGGAATTTCTATATGCAAAGTTAGTGTGAGAGATGAGGCAAATACATCGATTCTGTGTATTTATGTAAACTGGTGACCAGGTGAACTGAGCTGCTGCAAGCTGAGTCACCTGCTGAGCACCATACAACTTTGGAGAGGAGCCGTGTGCAGAGTCAGACCACCAAACACCCGAAGAGCAGAGAAATTTTAAGATGGTAGGAGAGCTCAAAATGTATTTTTCAAACTTCTGGGATTAAAAAGTAATTTTAAATTTGCCTTCACCTCTCAACCTGTCTGCAGCAGTGAGCCACAGACTGCTGACCTCCACTGCTGAGTGAATGCTGACTGGAGTGAAAATGAACTTTACTTAATTAGCTTAAAAAGAAAAGGGGAGAAAAAAGAAAAGAGACTAGAGGTGAATAAGAATGAGAGACTGTTGAGGCTTTGTAACTGAACACAAACACAAACACACATGAACCAACAGTTGCTTCCTGCCGTTGCTTGCTCGCATGTGTCTAACGCCAAGTCTTATGTGTATTCAATAAATGATACCGTTGCCATAGTTTTAATACAAACGAAAATTTGCTTTGCTTTCTGTATGAACACACTGTTAAGCCTGCACATCCACATCCAAATTAATTCCTTTTACACTGTTCAAATTTCCTTCTCATGGGTCAAAGGTTATACGCCACAGTGCCACAGAGGTCATGTTCTCAGTCTGCCTGGGATAGCAGTAGCTGTCCTGATGGAGTGAGGCTGTCTCGCTGAAGACCAAGGTTTGTCTCTCATTCAGCAGACACACAAACTGTCTGACAGAAGAACATGTCTATTACCTGAGAGCATACAATGTGACTTAGGGTGATTTAGATTAGCTTAGTTTCTTTTAAAGGATCCAATACCCAATAAAATCCTTACATTTGAATAGACAAGTTAAGAAGAACGTGTATCTGTATCCATGTATCTTGGGTATGTTGTGCAATGTGAGAAATCTAAGGCTTAAATATGGCTTCCACAGGGGACATCCTCACACTGGAGATGGCCATACTCTTGATAGTGGATATCTTATGCTGCTAATCATCTGTCTCCCTGATGCATCAGATCTGCAATTAATGCTTCTGCATAAAACATCTGTTGACAAGACATCTGTTTTTTATCAGATTTCCATCCTAATTTTCTGTATTAAAAATAGGTTTCTGTGTGACAACATCTTGGCAGCATTGCACTGTTTTTGGAACTAAGCTGCTTGAATTGTTGAACACTTCCTATCATTAAAAAAGGATGTTGATTCACTTGCACTGCTTACAGTACTAAGGGGATGCAGTTTTATAGCTAAAGCTTTAACTGGGATTATATTCAGATGACGGTTTCTGGGTGGATGGTTGACTTCAAACATGTAAAAAAGCCAAAGATGGCATGTTTGAGAATCAGTCCAGCTAGTAGAATAGTCAGCAGAAGAGGTCATGTGTGAATATGTTTGATGGTTGGATTTAAGGAAAACTGACAGTGTGTGTGTGTGCTTGTATGTGGAGGTGTATTGTGGGAGTTGGAGTATCTTGCTCTCCATTTGAACCACAACATCAGTCAACTGTAAAGTGTGTCTCTACCTCCAGTGAAACATTAACTCTACTGAGCTGTGTTGTTTTTGCAGTTAAATGGTTTCATTTACAGCACATATTTCCCTCTCTGTTCCACAGCTGGAGGGATGATGAGCTGAGGCAGCATTGTGACAGCCATGTGTCACCGCACAAAACACAATTGCAAGGTCAGAAGCTGATATCACTGTTGTGTTTGCAAAAGCATTAACGACATGGTTATAATCTGATGTCTCCCAGGCCAAACACACAGTCACTAGAGCGCTGTTGGACTCTTGATGTGTTGTGCTGTGTTGTTTCAGAGCTGCAGGACTGCAGTGAGTGTCACTAATGCCCCCAACTTTCCCTCTTTTCCCCTCTGTGAGGTTTGGAAACCTGTCTGAATGGAAATCACTGCTAATCCTGCTGCTGGCCTCTGCAGACAACTTCACTGCTGTAAGAGAAACTCCCCCGTCCAACTGAGGGGGGAGGAGATTAACAGAATTAATAGACAGAGAAAGAGTGAGAGGGAGGCAAAGGAGGGTTAGAAGACGGGTAAAATGGAAGCACAAGTGAGGAAGGAGGAAGAAATGCTCCTCCTTTTGATGTCAAACGCTTGTTTTACAAAATTACACAATTACACAACGCATTTAAAAAAACATGCCGTTACATTTGTTGATTGTCTTTTGATTTAAAGATGTGTCTTGCCTCCCGTTGGTACGTCGCTGGTTGCCTTAAGTTTAGTGTATATTTAATAATTAGAACCGATCCAAATTAGACTGAAATGCCAAGAATAAGACACTCATTTGGTCTGAGAGAAATGTCTATCTATTTGAGAGGAATGGTTTAAAAATAACTTTTCATGATGAAACTGACAGCCATTGTTGTGGTAGCATTGTCAGTAAGCTCCTGTTGACTTGAGGGACCACAGAGAAGGTCTGTTCTTTTCTTTTCAGAGTTGTGTCTTTCCCTGAGGAACATCTTTAGAAACAAAACACTGCAGAGGAAACTCTGAATTAACATCATTAACACAGCTCATTTTTATACCACAAAATAATTAAAGCTCCTAAACTAGCCTTGCATGTTACAAAGATAAATTGGTAGTTTATTCAGTTTTGTTAAACTATTCACAAGCAGTGGTTTGTTACTTTGTTTATTCCCAGCAGACATAAGTTTACTTAAAGTAACTTTGACATTGTGGCTGTTTCGTCAAATTTTATTGGCTGAATTTAACAGCAGTTGTAGAGTTTGCTTATTAAAGCAACACCGGGAGCATGGGATTAGCTGAAAAATGAGGTGACAGTAACTGGCAACATCCAAGAATATTAATTAACAGCATAATATGCAGCAAATGTCTAACTGTTTGCAAACACAACACTCACTGTTTCACAGTGGTCATGTTCTACGGCACAAGTGTCTCAGACATATAGACCTGCAGCTTATGACAGAAAGACCAGACTCTGAGTCATTGGGCTTCGATGTTTCTATAGAATCCTGACCTTATACTTTCATTAGCCATGGACTAAACGCCACAGCCCAAAGGCTTACGCTCACACATCATAAATTCAGTTAACTTAAAAAAATCAAAGATAGTTAGTTTTAACATGAAACTGCTTACAAAAAGTTGGGTAGAACCTGACTTTGGGAGAACCTGGGTAAGCCAGCCACTATTTAAAAAAAATGCACTGCTGAGCACCAAAAGCTGAGTGCAGGCTAGTATCACTGTTCCTGAGAGAAGGCATCTCTAAGGCCAATAGCTCTAAACTCAGCAATTTATCAAACAATCTGTATGGATAAGTAGCACTAACCTGACATGTCAGATGGAATGTTTCACACATCCATAAAATAAATGTTGTCTAGTTTTGACAAAACTGCTGCTATTGCAGCATCCACGCTAAATTCTTTGGTGAGCTCCATTGTATACAAGTATGCAGCCACTTCTTGCTGTCGAAAGAATTAAACTAAAGATGGACCTGTTAGATTTCAGACTTAAAATCTCGTCAGTCCAGCTGCCTTGCAAGGTTTAATTAGCACTTTAGGGAAAAAAGAAATGTATTTCTGATTGTTTGGTAGTACTGCCCTTTTAACTTCTAGGCCACCATGGTCTTGAGGTGTGCAAAGTATTAACAACCTATTGAAAGTGAAAAGTGTGTATTTTTCTTGTTTTTGATTGTGAAACATAAAATAGAACAGGATAATAATGAATATTTATATATATTAATGATTAACGTGCATAATATTTAGGCATGCAAGGCACTAAGAGTCTGCAGAAAAGGCTGCTTTTAAGTTTTCCGACAGGAAATGTAGTTGGAGAGGAGACTGTGTTTGAACTGAACTTAGGAGGCAGCACAAGTGTCTTCTGTCAGTTACACTGCAATTAGCCATGCACAAGGTTAAGTTAGCGCTGAGTGAGATCAAGTCAGAGGATTTCTCTGAGCTCTACCCCCTGAAGGCATCGGCTTCCAGCCAAAGCCCCCTGCTTGGAGGAGGGATTTACTGTGAGAGTGTGCGTGTGTGAATTTCTATTTTGGACCCCTTGGGCTCTAAAAGCCTAATCAAAGTCACCCATGGCCCCTAAGGATCTCACAATTTATGATAAACATTTATTTTTTTGTCTTCATTAAAAAACCATTAAGGAATGGCCCTTATTTACAAAGACACTTCACAAATCCCACAACTGAAAGGTGAAACTGACTTTGGAACATGAGAGAGAGGAAACGAGGATAAATAGAGCTCGGAGTAAAAGATTGAGAGGAGGTGGAGACAGAGAATGAGGCAAAGATGGAGGGATAAGAGGAAGAAGGAGGGAGATTGGCAGAACACAAGAGAGAACAACAGGTGAGGTATGGGACAAAGAGAATGATAGACTGATTCAATACCATAGAAAAGGAGGACATGGCACAATTGAAAGCTGAAAAACAAAGTAAGTAGAGCCTCTCCAAAGAAAGTGGAGAGGCTCTTGACTTGAGAGTGATACTGCTGTGTATGAATGTGTAAGGATACACACACACAACAAAGAACAGCCTCTGGAGCTGAGGCGAGGTGAATGCTTCAACCCTCATTACATTTTTCAAATGATTACAATTACAAATGACTAAAAACATTCATATCAGTGATGAGACATCTTGTAGAGGTGAACCAAGGACATGCTCTGATCATGCAGCCATGGTTTCTATGACTGTGTGTGTCTTTTACTGCTTTTATTTTCAAATAAAACACATTTCTCACATGTTAATTATTGGGTTCTTATCATACCTCTCAGTGATAACAATGTACTGAGCTAAGTAACTCATGAAAGCTGCAAGAATGGATCCCAACTAAAAGTCAGATGTGACAAGTAACAGGTTCAGTTAGAAATACAGACAGGTTGTAAATGAGCTACTTTAAATGGAGGTCAAACTGAAAGCAAGAGTACCTTCACTGTCAGGAACAATCCCTCATTGTACAGAAAAAAACTGCCAACCATATAGTTGAAACAAAAAGTGGGTTTGTCCACTGTGATTGATAGTTACAAATATGGGTGCAGGAGTTTTGGGGCTCAACACATCACTGATAGCAGCATCTGCCAGTGGGGATCGGCAGTAGAAACAATGTGTGTTTGCTCTATTGTAATCAACAGTTGTTAGTTATTACCTGTAAAGTATAAAGGAATAAAAAGATATTCATTTTTCTTGATTAAAAGAAATAGCTTCAAAACAAAACCTGAAAATGATCTGTGAACTAAAAAACAGAATTAGGATAAAAAGAAAAGGGACAGAAGTAAAGTGAAACAATTGTTAAAGTTCAGCCACTCATTCTCAGTTATGTCAGTCTTGGTACTGAGGTACATGTGCCCTGAAGGCTCAGCTTCACCACTTCATCACTGCTCGTATGTTGTTTTATCTCCTTAAGTCAGAAGTTGTAAAGTGCATTTATTGAGTATTAACTTGTTGTGCTGTTGTACTTTACTGCTTGTTTCATGTTCCTCTGAACACAAACTCTCAGACTTGCTGTGTGTTTAGATTCATAACCCTCACACACTGCTGTACCCTGCCGCTCACAGGGCGCTAACAGCTAACAACCACTAAGCTGTCTTCTTGTCCCTTTTGGTTTAATACAGATTTGCAGATTTGGATTTAGGGGACATGTTCATCTCAAGAGGAAAACCCACGTTGTTTATTTTGCATCATCTGATGGGCTCTTTTGATCAGCTTTTATAGAGACCTACAATCAAATTATTTAGAACTATTATCAGCCAATAAATATCAGTGGCCTATCAATCAGGACTCCCATTTACAACACACATTTCAGACACTAATTTGTTTTCTCCTGTATTTATCAAACATGGAGGTTTTTCCAAAATCTGTGTGATGGTCTGCTTGACTTTTCTGAAACCACCTTTTCATGATATTGCTGCATTCCTAAGTTGAAATCTATTGTTCTGGTATATTTCCAGTAAAGCTCTTTTTTATTAGAAAAATGTACACTCCCAGTTGCAAAAACACCTGAAGACTCACCTTGGCATGTAAAGAACCCTCTCAGCCACAACAAATCCGACCCTGAAGAAAAGGTTGCTGGCAGGAATGAAGGGAAACACCAGGAACAACAATCCCACCAACACTTCTCTGCTTTCCTGTCTCTGCATAGAGAGAAAGAGACAGAGACAGACAGACAGACAGAGAGAGAGTCAGAGAGAGAGAGAGAGAGAGAAACAAACACAGAGGTATAAGTACATTCACAGCAAACAAAGCAGATATTACCTCTTCCAAAGAACCTAGTCAAAAGGCTTCAAGTGTAACTGCCTCCGACAGCATTGCTGCATTATGAATGGTAATGTGTTCCATTCTCTGCCAACACAGACAGAGACAGACACACACTTGTACACACGGATAAATGCACGTTTATAGCTGTGACCAATCTGTCTAAAGTATTAACAATCATCTGTGCGACAGAGAAGCAATTAAGGCAATCAAATTATTGAATTACAGTTCATTCCTTTTCTATAGAGCCCATATCCGGGGTCATCCATGTTTCTCAGTGCCCACAGCCTTTGCCTCCAGTCCTTCCATGTTACCCAACCACGGCCGTGTTGATTTTAACAAACAGGCCTCTAATTGGCTAACTCGGCAGCCTTTCGCCTGATTCAGTTGATTGACTCATTAGCTGTAATAAGAGGAAAAGAGGTGTGAAGTGCTGATGTGTGTTGCTCCAATCAGAGGCTTGTTCTGCTATTGACAGGCTCATCAACACCAATTGAGACCATCTGAGCCCGGAAGGAACCAAAAGTGATATTATAGACTTACAATGAACAAACTTAGACACTTCGAGCTACCGATGCAATCGTTGAATAGTAATGGCCTGAACCTATAGAGAAACACCCACACCCACACCCACACCCACGCACACACACACGCACACACACGCACACACACACACACACACACGCGCACACACACACACACACACACACACACACACACACACACACACACA